>CBVK0102619194.1:0-16432 GCA_900067695.1 Picea abies
TCAAAGTTTTTAGAACATTGTAACCAAAAATATCATATAATTAATGAGTCAAGAGCTCATAGCAATAAGGATCAAAGCATATAAGACCATAATCAATCATGACTTTCATAGGATCAAATGTAACCAGTAAATCTTCATGCTCAAAGGCTTAGTAATCAAATGGATCCAAAGGCAAAGTCAAGGTAAGATTATGCTAAAGGACATAAGTTTGAAAAAATCTTTTGTAGTCATGTGATGAACCAATGGTCAAGTGTCTTTCGGAAAAATCAATAAAAGATGAGGACAGTCCAAACGATGAAAGAGGTGTTTTCACACTTTCAGTTGTGAAAATCGAATCGAAACGAGATTGCAATTGTCATAAAAATGAAACAAATGTCTAGTAGCACAATGCGATGATGATTTGTCGTTAACGAGACAAGGGGTGTAGGCATCTTTTTTTAGAGTAATTAATGCATGAAAATAGTCTATCCATGTCAAATTTCAATGAATTCAGAAATAGTTTGAAAAAATTTCAATGTTGGCCCCATTCATAGGTCCCTGTTGCCCATGTCTAGTCCTAATACATAGGACTTACTAAAATTTATATAAGATATTTGGCGAATAATAATTTTGAAGGTGTTGGGCCTATTCCTACACACCACGTCCATATCACCTGTCATTGACCGTCTTTGTATTGATCCCTTTTAGTTTTGGGTTGTTATTATTTTCAATTGCATGCACATTTCAATCTAGTCAAAGTTTAATTAATGTCTCTTGTTAATGTAGGGTTATAAAGCCTTATGATCCCAATGCCCATATGCCTCCAACCTTGTGATCCAATGATCATTGGGTGACAACTGTCATGAAGGGTGATGAATAAGACTAGGGGAAACTTTCAATTCAAGTCTAGGAATGACCAGGCCCACATCAAGTGAAGGAAGAAAATTAAGAAGGTACATGTGTTGTTCCATTGCATGTCAACAACAATGCATCCATTCACTAGGAACAATAAAATCTGACAAATTGATGACTCCACTAAATTAGGGTTTATGGTTTACATGATGAATTGATGATGGAATAAAGTGGGTGTGTGAGTCAAATTTGAGTCTAGAAACTCTCCCATATCGTTAAGGCATGTGAATAGTCTATCCATGTCAATTTCAATGCATTCAGAAACAATTTGAAAAAATTTCAACGTTGGCCCCATTGACAGGTCAGTGTTGCCCATGTTTACTCCTAGTACATAGCACTTACTAAAATTTGTATGATAATTTTGAAGGTGATGGGCCTATTCCTACACACCACATCCAAATAACCTCTCATTGACACTCAGTGTATTGATCCCTTTTAGTTTTGGGTTGTTAGTATTTTCAATTGCACGCACCTTTCAACCTAGTCGAAGTTTATCAATTAATGTCTCTTGTTACTGTGGGGTTAAAATGCCTCATGATCCCAATTACCACATGCCTCCAAACTTATGATATAATTATGCAGGAGCATCGCTCCATGTCAGCAGCCTGCCAACCATCCAGCACATCCAGCACACATTTAATGGAGAAAGGGAGAGACGCAGCCCTCTCAATTTTGAAATTCAAAATTTCAATAAATGTTGTAAGGATTTTAATGCTAGACCACGCCTTTTTATAGGTAGTGGTTGAGTTTTCCTTTAATGGTTGCCTGCAGAAAGCCCAAGACGTAGTCAGGAATGGGCATCCATTTATGTAATGTAGCTGTAGGAGATACTATGTGATAGCGATAGCTTAGAGATGGTGGTTGAGGATAAGCTCATGGGAGCCCTAATTTTGTAAAGAAGAAATTAGAGTAGAGATATAGGAAGAGAGATGAGAGCAGAGAGGTGTTGAGAGAGAGCTGAGACTTGTTACAGTCCAGCCCTTGTAAACACCTTGTATAGGCATTTCTAAATTAATAGAAGAGCAGTTTTTCCTTCCATGAATTGTCTGTATGTGTTTCCATGTTTTTATGCATTTCGTGTTTTGAATGCATAACTAGTGAAGTATTTCATAAGTTTCAATTTCTTCTCGTCTTTAAGTTTTCGAGTGCAAGGAGTGCACATAGTCCGCAGGTGTGTGTTGACAGAGGTGAGACAACCTCAGGAAATCTCAAGAGGGATAATGTTGAACCTTCATCAACAACGGTGCAAGGAGTGCACAGGAAGGAAATCTGTCTTGAGATCAGGGAAGACATAACTACTGAAGGTTCTATAGAGCTCTTCCATGAGGGCATCGAGTGAGTGCATAGAGTGCACTAGAGAAATCTATTTCAAGTTCTAAGAAAAGAGAAGTGTCGAAAAAAAGGGGAAGTATCAAAGAGAAGACACTCACAGGTTTGCTCAATACTCTGTAGGCTCTATAAGGTGTGCATCTAACAGGAGAATGCCAGGTGGGCGTAAGGAGTTTTCTTTTCAAGAAAACTTATCGAATCTGAGTTATTCGAGATCCTCGAATGTAAGGGGTGCATAGGAGTAAATCTCAGAGAGGGAAAAGCTCAGAAGGGAAAAAGTTTCTATAATGCAGATGAGACCCAAAGGAACCAGGCTCGCAAGAGGAAGAGTCGAAGGTCGAGACCTTCGAGACATAGAAAATCATCCAAGTCAAAAAGTCAAGAAAGCTCAGGAGCAAGAGAAAAGCTACCATTGGATCAGGTAGAGGATGAGATATATACCATCAGAGTCTATGTCCATCCACATAGAAGAGTGTGTAGGAGATTAGATCTGGGCCATCAGATCTAGCACAAAGGACCGATAACCGTCGAATCCGAAAGAAGGTGCCTAGGGTTTAATCCCTAGGAAGCCACACAGAAGGGTAGAACGGATGCTAGAAACTTTGAGGGATAAGTGTGAAGTTGTCATTAGCCGTCAGATCTAGAAAAAGGTGTGCGAGGTTTAAACCTCATAACAGCGGAAGGAAGAGGACTCGTCAAGTCCCTAAAGCATCAGGACTGTCCATTTTGGAGGACAGGTGGCAGAGATCTAGATCATTTCATGAATTCAAGGTTTGTGAGTTTGGAGGGTAGAAAAAATTCTTTGTTTCATGAAGTCCTGAGTTGCAAGGAGTAGGGAAGGAGATCCAGACCATTGGATCCAAGCCACGAGAAAACCGTTGGATCAGAACTTCTGCATGGTATCGAGTAACGGGGGTTGAAAGAATTTCTTTTCGACTGTAGAAGTCGCGAAGTGCCGAGTGCCGAGGGATTGTGTGAATGTGTGTCACATCCATTAGGTGGGGACCGTGTGGTTGACAGGTGGCGTAACAACAAGAACCCAGAGAATTTTTGAATCATGCAACAAGTTGCGGACACACGTCGCCTGGGAAGGAGTCAACCGATTGTTAACCTTTTTGATTTCGGCGATTCGTAAAGGAGGAGAACAAGGGTTCAACACTCCAAATCATGAAGTCACAAGTTGTGAGTAGCACTAAAGGAGTCAACCCATCGCTGGCTTATCGTGCTTCAAGATTTCGTAAAGGAGGAGCACGAGGGTTCAACACTCCAACTCACAAAGTCGCAAGTTGCGAGTAGTGCTAGCAGTTATCCCTAGCTGGTGGTTATGTGTGTAAGGCACTAACAAGGAGGAGCCATACCTATATCGCATCTTGGGTATCAACATTTTGAGAAAGAGGAGTTGAGGGTCTTCCACTCATGAACTCATGAGTTGAAAAAAGCACTTGCGCTAAGGCCAGGTTGTGGTCGCATGGAGATGCAAGGATCACACCCGGTGTTAAGTTATGCAGAGTGGGTTTTCATGAAGGACCCATGGATTCGTTGAAGGTTCCAGTAGGGAACAAAAGGAGTCTCTTCGACTCGAGGAGAATTTAGAACAATCTTGAGTGGATCTCGGCCAGAGGGTCAGGGGTCTGCATCAAGTGGTATCAGAGCTACTTTTTGTCTGTAGACTACGGGTAGAGGAAGGCAGAGTAGATAAAAAAAATACCTTAATACACACCAAGTGGTATCAGAGCAGATTTTTGTCTATAGATTTCAGACAAAAGAGAAAGAGGAGACCATTACTTTGTTCACAAACAAAGGAGAGACGGTGGGAGAAATTATGGTAACATCAAGTGGAATCAGAAGTAGAGATTCATCTATATACAACAGGTGAAAGAAGCAAGGTGTTAAAGCTTTGTGGTGATTGTTGCAAGGTGTGGAACAAAAGATAGACAACCAGGGGAGTTGTAGGAGGGCATGGAGATGCTCTCAGATGTAGAGTGATCCATACGCTTGCCAGGAGGGTAGGTGAAAGATGGAAATGGCTACTGAAGGTTGTGAGCGTGGTGGAAGAGTAGACCACCATCATATGAGTAAAGAAGATATTGACAAAGAACTCACTAAGATAAAGGCGAGAATGGAACAACTGAAATTGAAGATGCAATAGGAGGTGAAATTACACTGGAAGTACGAATGGCCTCTGAATAAAAGATCCAAATGGCTTGTTCAAAAGTTGTTGGCCAGGAATCAACAACAAGAGTTGAAGATGTGGCTAAGGTATGTTGAAATCCTTAGTGACACAAAGCTAGTTTTCATTTGTGAGCCAAAAGTTGGAGAAACCCTTAGTGATGAGGAGGAGAGATCGATTTTAGATCTCATGGGTTGCCAGGAGGGCAAAGATGAATTTTCAAATTTCCAGGTGGGAAATGGAACAATATCGCTAGAGGATCTCATAGACTATCAAGAGGAAAAGAATGAAAATTCATATTTCTAGGTGGGCAATGATATGATATTAGCAGAGGATCTCATAAACTACCAAGTGGGAAAAAGTGAACTTTTAAGTTGCCAGGTGGGCAACGGGAAGAGATCAGTAGGAGGTATCGCATACTACCAGGGGAGCAGTGCTGAAAGTTCAGATTTCCAAATGGGAAACGAGATGGGATCATTGGATCTCATAGACTACCAAGTGGGTAGCATAAAATTCCAAAATTATTAGGTGGGAAGGGGAAAGGAGATGAGACTATCTGGGAGTCTCACGGACTCTGTTGAGAGTTCATGTCAGCAAGGAGTGATGATAGTTGAAGAGTCATATGGTTTTGCAGACCATGTGAATGAAGATGATTACAAGTCAAAAACTTGGACCATCCAGAAGGAGGATCAGAAGATCATTTTGATGATTGGGGGAATTCGGGTATTCCTACCAGATATCCCAATTGAGGCAAGAGCATGTGTTGCAATTGAAGCAACAAAAGGAGGACATCCAACGGAGACTATCAAAGAAGAGGAAGAAGTGGAGGAGAAACTAATGTTTTCCCAAGGAGAAGAAGAAGAGCATTTAGCCGAGCTGCTCAAAATTTCGAGCTAGGAAGTTGAAACAGAAATGACTGCAGCACTGGAGTTTGCAGCAGAAGAGGAAGCAGACAACACATATTTTGCTCATTTGTAACAAGAATTGGAAGCCCTGGAGAGAAGGGTGATGGTGAAAAGTTTGCACATCCGACAAGGCAAGCTGGAAGAAGTTGGAAGTACACCAGCAGGAGAAATGGCAGCAACAAAACTACCACAGGAAGAAGCTGAGTAGCAGTTCAGTGAGAAGACTGCAGAGATGGAGTCTACAGCAGAGTAGCCACTTAGTGCCAGAAAGAGAGATAGAGATAGCAGGGGAGATCGAGTAGATCTACCCATTGAGAAGACAACAGTGCAACAGAGAAGACTGCATACAAAGAGCCAACCACTAGAGCAGTTGGATGAGGTAATTGAAGAGATCAGAAGGCTGATGTTGAGTTCAGTAGCAGAGACTACCAACAATGAGAAGTTGAGCAGAAGGGAGCCTGCAAAAGCAGCGACGCAGTAGCAACAACAACAATGAAGTAGAGGAGCAGATGGATAGCTCCAAGGGAAAGTTTGGGATCCAGGTGGATTTCATCACTGGTGAAGAGGAGCTCATGATCAGGAGATCATGATTTTTCTAGATGAGGAGTATGATGGAAGAGCATCACTCCATGTTAGAAGCATGCCAACTAGCCAACACATCCAACACGCATTTAATGGAGAAAGGGAGAGGCGCAACCCTCTCAATTTTGAAATTCAAAATTTCAATAAATGTTGTAATGCTTTTAATGCTAGACCAGGCCTTTGTACAGGTAGTGGTTGAGGTTTCCTTTAATGGTTTCCTGCAGCAAGCCCATGATGTAGTTAGGACTGGGAATCCATTTATGTAATGTAGCCATAGGAGCCACTCTGGGATAGTGATAGCTCAGAGATGGTGGTTGAGGATAAGCTCATGGGAGCCCTCATTTTGTAAAGAAGAAATTAGAGTAGAGACATAGGAGAAGATATGAGAGCAGAGAGGTCTCGAGAGAGAGCTGAGACTTGTTACAGTCTAGCCATTGTAAACACCTTGTATAGGCATTTCTGAATTAATAAAAGAGCAGTTTTTCTTGCCATGAATTGTCTGTATGTGTTTTCATGATTTTATGCATTTCATGTTTTGAATGCATAACTGGTGAAGTATTTCATAAGTTTCAATTTCTTCTCATCTTAAAGTTTGCAAGTGCAAGGAGTGCGCATAGTCCACAAGGTGTGCATTGACAGAGGTGAGACAACCTCAGGAAAGCTCAATAGGGATAGCGTTGGACCTTCATTAGTAAAGGTACAAGGAATTCATGGGAAGGAACTATGTCTCGAGTTCAGGGAAGACAGAACTGCTGAAGGTTCTATAGAGCTCTGCCAAGAGGGCATCGAGCGAGTGCATAGAGTGCACTAGAGAAGTGTATTTTGACTTCTGAGAAAAGAGAAGTGTCAAAAAAAAGGGGATGGGTCAAAGAGAAGACACTCATAGGGTTTCTCAATACTCTGTAGCCTCTGTAAGGTGTGCATTGAGTAGGATAATGCCAGGTGGGTGTAAGGAGTTTTCTTTTCAAGAAAACTTCTCGAATCTAAGTTATTCGAGATCCGTGAACGTAAGTGGTGCACAAGAGTAAATATATGAGAGGGAGAAGATGAGAAGGGATAGAATTTCTATAATGTAGATGAGACCCAAAGGAACTAGGCTCACAAGAGGAAGAGTCGAAGGTCGAGACCTTCGAGACATAGAAAATCATCTAAGTCAGAAAGCCAAGAAAGCTCAGGAGGAAGAGCACAGCTACCATTGGATCGGGTAGAGGATGATATCTTGATTGTTGGAGTCTACGTCCAGTCACATAGAAGAGCACACATGAGATTAGATCTAGGCCATAAGATCTAGTGCAAAGGACTGATAACTATCGGACCTGGAAGAAGGTGCGCAGGGTTTAATCCCTGGTAAGTCACCAAAAGGGTAGAATGGATGGAAGAAACTTCGAGGGAGAAGTGTCGACTTGTCATGAGCCATCGTATCCAGAAAAGGTGCATGATGTTTAAACCTCGTAACAACAAAAGAAAGAGGATTCGTCAAGTCCCAAAAGCATCAGTACCATCCATTTTGGAGGATAGGTGGCAGAGATCTATATCATTTCGCAAATTCAGGGTTCATGAGTTTGGAGGGCAGACTAAATTCTTGGTTTTGTAAAGTCCCGAGTTGCGAGGAGCGAGGAAGGAGAATCAGACGATTGGATCCAAGCCACGGTGATGCAGGAGCATTGCTCCATGTCAACAACATGCTAGCCAGCCAACACATCCAACATGTATTTAATGGAGAAGGGGAGAGGCGCAACCCTGTTAATTTTGAAATTCAAAATTTCAATAAATTTTTTAACGCTGTAAGAGCCAACCATGCATATGTTCAGGAAGTTGTAAAGGTTGCCTTAAATGGTAGCTTGCAACAAGCCCAGGACGTAGTCAGGACTGGGAATCCATTTATGTAATGTAGCCATAGGGGCCGCTCTGTGATAGAGATAGCTCAGAGACGGTGGCTGAGGATAATATCATGGGAGCCCTCATTTTGTAATTAAGAAATTAGGGTAGAGAGTTAGGACGAGAGACCATAGTAGAGAGGTCTCGAGAGACAAAGCTGAGACTTGTTACAGTCCAGCCTTTGTAAACAATTGTATAGAGTTACAGACTAATATAAAAGAAGTTTTTCCTACATATTGTTGTTCATGTGTTTATGTTTAAGGAATGAATGTTGTAGACACATGTGATAGATAGATTTTACTATGTGTTTGTGAGTTTGTAGATTTCTATCTAGGTTCTTTAGGCTGTGTAAGGAGTGCACAACAAAATAGAGGAGGTTGTGTAGCCAGCGCAAGGAGTGTGTACCTAAATATTTCATTTGAGATTAGAAGAGAATGTGCCAGGTAGGCACACCAGGAGAATTCACAACTTAGGAGAACCCTCAAAGTTACTGAATACTCTGGAGGTGAAGAATGTGTAGAGAAATCATGTTGAGAAGACAGAACTACTGAAGGTTCTGTATAAATCTGCTAGGAGGGCATCAGGTGAGTGCATAGAGTGCACTAGGGAACTCTATTTTGAGTTCTGAGAAAAGAGAAGTGTCAAAGAGAAGACACTCACAGGGTTTCTCAATACTCTGTAGGTTCTGCAAGGTGTGCATCAAGTAGGAGAATGCCAGGTGTGCATAAGGTGTTTTCTTTTCAAGAAAACTTTTTGAATCTGAGTTATTAGAGATCCTAGAAGACAAAGTGTGTGCAGAAGTAAATCTCTGAGAGGACGAAGCTCAAAAGGGACAACGTTTCTATAATGCAGACAAGACCCAAAGGAACCAGGCTCACAAGAGGAAGAGTCGAAGGTCCAGACCTCCAAGACTTATAAAATCCTCTAAGTCAAAAATCCAAGAAGCTCGAGAGGAAGAGCACAACTACCATTGGATTGGTGCTCAGAGGAAAGACCTGGACTGTTGAATATACGTCTAGGTAGAAGGAGGAGAGCGCGCAAGGAGGACAGATTTCAATCATCAGATCTAGCACCAAGGATTGATAGACATCGGATCCGGGAGAAGGTGTGAGGGGTTTAATCCCTAGAAATCCTCACAGAAGTGTAGAACAGGCGACAGAAACTTCAAGGGAGAGGTGTCAAGTTTCCATGAGCCATCTGATCTAGAAAAGGTGCGTGAGGTTTAAACCTCATAACAGCATAAGGGAGAGGACTCATCAAGTCCTGATAGCATCATGACCATAAATTTTGGAGGGAAGGTGGTAGAGATTTGGAAGCTATCAGGAGTTTGATCATCAGGAGTTGGGAGGTGAAGTCTCCGCAGACATCCCGAATAGAAGATAGCCAGGATTCAATATTGGCCATTGACTAAGTAGAAGATCTGGACCATTAGTCCACATCATGATCTCAGGTATTGCAAGATGGAAGGACAAAGGTATTGTCTCCCAAAACCCCGAGTCACGAGATCGCGAAATAGCGAGGTCAGTCCATTTTGAAAACTCGGGTATCGTAAGCTACGAGGAAGAGTTCTTTGTGCCTCAAAACCCTGAATCATGAAATAGCGATTCGACCTGAAACATTGATCGAGGAGGAAGGAGAGCCCTAATATTTGGTGCCTCGCTACATCGTGTATCATGGTTTCAGAGGGTGAAGCAGTTGCACCTTGACTGCTAAAGTTGCGAAGTGTCGAGCGCCGAGGGCTCGTATGAACATGTGTGACATCGATTAGGTTGGGACCGTGTGGTTGACAGGTGGCACAAACATAAAGGGCATAGAAAAGGTGGAAGTAGGCAACAAGTGGCGTACACACGTCACCTTAGAAGGGGTCAACCCATTGTTGACTTATCGTGCTTCGGGATTTCATAAAGGAGGAGCATGAGGGTTAAACACTCCGACTCACAAAGTCGCGAGTTGCAAGTAGTTCTAGCGCTTAGCCCTAACCGGTGGTTATGTGTGGAAGGAGCTAACAAGAAGGAGCCATACCTATATCACATCTTGGGTATTGGCATTTGGAGAAAGAGGAGTTGAGGGTCTTCGACTCACGAACTCACGAATTGTGAATGCCACTTGTGCTAAGGCCAGGTTGTAGTCACATGGTGATGTAAGGCTTGTTTCTGGTATTAAGTTGCATAGGGCAGGTTTTCATGAAGGACTTTTGGATTCATTCAAAGGGTTCCAGCAGGAGCCTGAAGAGCCATTTCGGGTTTGAAGAAGATCGATCTAGAGACTGGGATGTTGTAGAACCCTGCTGAGTCATGAGCCATGAGCCGCCGGATCCAGAAAAGGTGCACGAGGCTTAAACCTTGTAACAACAGAAGGGAGAGGACTTGTCAAGTCTTGAAAGCATCAGGACTGCCCATTTTGGAGGGCAGGTGGCAGAGATTTGGAAGCTACTGGGAGTTTGGTCACTGACAGATGGGAGGTGAAGACTCTACAGACATCCCCAAAAGAAGATAGCTGGGATTCAATCTTGGTTGTTGACTAAGAAAAATATTAGGACTATTGGTCCACATCACGATCTTAGATATCTCAAGCTGGAAGGACAGAGGTCTTGTCTCCCAAAACCCCGAGTCATGAGATCGTGAAATAGCGAGGTTGGTCCATTTCGTGAACTCGGGTATCGTGAGCTGGGAGGCGAAGTTATTTGTGCCTCAAAACCCCAAATCGTGAAGTCACGATTTGACCTGAACCATCAATCAAGGAGGAAGGAGATCCGTGAGATTTGGTGCCTTGCTACATTGTGTATAGGGGTTTAAAAGGGTGAAGGAGTTGCACCTTGATCATTAAATTCATGAAGTGTCAAGCGCTGAGGGCATGTACGAACACGTGTCACATCTGTTAGGTGGGGACCATGTGGTTGGGACCGTGTGGTTGACAGGTGGCGCAAACATAGAGTGCATGGAAAAAGAGAAAGTAGGCGACAGGTGGCATACACGTGTCACCTTGGAAGGCGTCAACCCATCGCTGACTTATTGTGCTTTAGGATTTCTCAAAGGAGGAGCATGAGGGTTCAACACTCCAACTCATGAAGTCGTGAGTTGTGAGTAGTGCTAGCACTTAGCCCTAGCCGATGGTTATGTGTGGAAGGTGCTAACAAGGAGGAGCCATACCCGTATTGCATCTTGGGTATCGACATTATGAGAAAGAGGAGTTGAGGGTCTTCGACTCACGAACTCGCGAGTTGCGAATGGAACTTGTGCTAAGGCCAGGTTTTAGTTTCATGGTGATGTAAGTCTCGCACTTGGTGTTAAGTTGCACAGGGTGGGTTTTCATGAAGGAATTGTGGATTCATTCAAAGGTTTCGAGCAGGAGCCCGAAGAGCCATTTCAGCTTAGAGGAAGATCGATCCAGAGACTGGGAGGTCGCAAAACCTTGCTGAGGTAGGTGTCTACATCACATAGGAGAACCTTTGGATCAGAACCTCTACGTGGTATCGCGTATCGGGGATTCATGGGTTGAAAGAATTTATTTTCGAATGTAGATGTCGCAAAGTGTCAAGCGTCAAGGGATTGTGCGAACATGTGTCACATCCATTAGGTGGGGACTGTGTGGTTGACAGGTGGCATAAGGACAAGCGCCCAGAGAAAGGTTGAAGCATGCAACAGGTGGTGGACACACGTCGCCTAGGAAGGAGTCAACCCATTGTTGACCTTTCAGATTTCGGGGATTCGCAAAGGAGGAGCACGAGGGTTCAACACTCTAACTCATGAAGTCGCAAGTTGTGAGTAGTGCTAAAGGATTCAACCCATCATTGACTTATCGTGCTTCGAGATATTGAAAATGAGGAGCACAAGGGTTCAACACTCTAACTCGCGAAGTCGTGAGTTGCGAGTAGTGCTAGCACTTATGCCTAGCCGGTGGTTATGTGTGGAAGTCTCTAACAAGGAGGAGCCATACCCATATCATATCTTGGGTATCGGTGTTTGGAGAAAGAGAAGTCGAGGGTCTTCGACTCACAAACTCGCGAGTTGCAAAAAGCGCTTGCGCTAAGGCGAGGTTGTGGTTGCATGGAGATGTAAGGCTCGTGCCTGGTGTTAAGTTGCACAGTGCGGGTTTTCATGAAGGACCTATGGATTTGTTGAAGGTTCAAGCAGGGAAACAAAGAAGTCACTTCATCTCGAGGAGAATTTAGAACGATCCTGAGAGGATCTCGGCCAGAGGGTCGGGGGTCTGCATCATATAATGATCGTTGGGTGATAGCATTTATGAAGGGTGACAACTAAGACTAGGGTAAAATTTCAAATATTCAAGGCTAGGAATGACTAGGCTCACATCAAGTGAAGGAAGAAAATTAAGAAGGTACATGTGTTGTCCCATTCCATGTCAACAACAACAAATCCATTCACTAGGAACAAATCCCTGACTCCACCAAATTAGGATTCATGCTTTACATGATGAATTGATGATGGAATAAAGTGGGACTATGAGTCAAATTTGTGTCTAGAAACCCTCCCATATCATTAAGGCATGTGAATAGTCTATCCATGTCAAATTTAAATGTAGTCAGAAATAGTTTGAAAAAATTTCAACATTGGCCCCATTCACAGGTCACTGTTGCCCATGTCTTGTCCTAGTACAATTTGCTTGTAAAATTTGTATAAGATAATTGGAGAATCATAATTTTGAAGGTGCTATGCCTATTCCTACACACCACATCCAGATCACCTCTCACTGATAGTCTATGTATTGATCCCTTTTAGTTTTGGGTTGTTAGTATATTCAATTGCACACACCTTTCAATCTAGTCAAAGTTGATCAAGTAATGTCTCTTGTTACTATGGGGTTTAAAAGCCTCATGATCCCAGTGACCACATGCCTCCAACCTTATAATATAATGTTTGTTGGGTGACAACATTTATGAAGGGTGACGACTAAGACTAGGGGAAGCTTTCAAATATTCAAGGCTAGGAGTGACTAGGCCCACATCAAGTGAAGGAAGAAAATTAAGAAGGTACATGTGTTATCCCATTGCATGTCAACAACAACGAATCCATTCTCTGGGAACAAATCAATGAATCCACTAAATTAGGATTTATGCTTTACATTATGAATTGATGATGGAAGAAAGTGGGTGTGTGAGTCAAATTTGAGTCCAGAAACCCTCCCATATCATTAAGGTATGCGAATAGTATTTCCATGTCAAATTTCAATGTAGTCAGAAATAGTTTGAAAAAATTTCAATGTTGGCCCCATTCACAGGACACTGTTTCCCGTGTCTAGTCCTAGTACAACTTCCTTGTAAAATTTGTATAGGATAATTGGAGAATGATAATTTTGAAGGTGCTAGGCCTATTCCTACACACCACATCCAGATCACCTCTCATTGACAGTCGGTTTTTTGATCCCTTTTATTTTTGGGTTGTTAGTATTTTCAATTGCACGTACCTTTCAATCTAGTCAAAGTTGATCAATTAATGTCTCTTGTTACTGTGGGGTTAAAAATCCTCATGATCCCAATGACCAGATGCCTCCAACCTTATGATATAATGATCGTTGGGTGAAAACATTTATGAAGGGTGACGACTAAGACTATGGGCAACTTTTAAATATTCAAGGCTAGGAATGACGAGGCCCACATCAAGTGAAGAAAGAAAATTAAGAAGGTACATGTGTTGTCCCATTCCATGTCAACAACAACAAATCCATTCATTGGGAACAAATCGATGACTCCACTAAATTAGGATTTATGCTTTACATAATGAATTGATGATGGAAGAAAGTGGGCCTGTGAGTCAAATTTGAGTCACGAAACCCTCCCATATCATTAAGGCATGCGAATAGTCTACCCATGTCAAATTTCAATGCAGTCATAAATATTTTGAAAAAATTTCAACATTGGCCCCATTCACAGGTCATTGTTGCCTGTGTCTAGTCCTAGTACAATTTCCTTGTAAAAATTGTATAATATAATTGGAGAATGATAATTTTGAAGGTTCTAGGCCTATTCCTACACACCATGGTGAAATCACCTCTCATTGACAGTCGGCGTATTGATCCCTTTTAGTTTTGGGTTGTTAGTATTTTCAATTGCACACACCTTTCAATCTAGTCAAAGTTGATCGATTAATGTCTCTTGTTATTGTGGGGTTAAAAATCCTCATGATCCCAATGACCACATGCCTCCAACCTTTTGATATAATGATTGTTTGGTGACAACATTTATGAAGGGTGATGACTAAGACTAGGGGCACCTTTCAATTCAAGGATAGGAATGACCAGGCCCACATCAAGTGAAGGAAGAAAATCAAGAAGGTACATTCATTGTCCCATTTCATGTCAACAAAAATGAATCCATTCACTGGGAACAAATCGATGACTCCTCTAAATTAGGATTTATTCTTTACATGATGAATTGATGATGGAAGAAAGTGGGCGTGTGAGTCAAATTTGAGTCCAGAAACCCTCCCATATCATTAAGGCATGTGAATAGTCTATCCATGTGAAAATTCAATGCAGTTAGAAATAGTTTGAAAAAATTTCAACCTTGGCCCCATTCATAGGTCATTGTTGCCCATGTCTAGTCCTAGTACAATTTCCTTATAAAATTTGTATAAGATAATTAGAGAATGATAATTTTGAGAATGATAATGATGAATTGATGATGGACATACCTACATCATTGGTATGATTAGGCACAATCATGCAGAGCTCCTCTTGGTTTCGAGAATAGTTCATTCTCTACTAAACAGGGGAAACCACATGAAGGTGGAAGCTCTAATTATTCCCCCCCCCCTGCACATCACTCTCAATTTCCCCATATTATCTAATTTGAAATTCTAAAGAACATGTATCATATACTATATTATACAAAATAAAAACATATAAAGATCATATAGAAGATATAAACACATACCTCTTCTTTTCAACAATTAAAAATTAGTCATCTTCTTCTTCATCTGGCTCAATATCTGTATCAGGATCTGGTTCAGAATCAATATTTTTGAAAGTCTCATTCTTATGAATATCATCATCAATGTCATTTTTTCTACTATAGTTATCGATATCGTCAATGAGATCGTCGTCTCCTACATTTGGATGATCAACTTCTTCAACTTCTTTGTCTGACACATCAACTACATGAGCCACCTGCTCCTAATCTGCATAATCATGATCTTCTTCCTCATTATTATATTCATCCTTGGATACATGATTATACTTTACTGGTCTTCTTCTTGGATCATATGTAACAACGTATGACCAACCTGCTTTACCAGGTACCTCTAAGTAAAATACTTGCTCACATTGACTTGGAAGAACATAAGGCTATGTACCCAGTTCAAATTCCCTTGTATTAACCATGGTAAATCCATTATCATGCTCAATAATAGTTCTTTCAGGATCACATTCATGCATCCATAGCCTATACCATTTAACCTCAAACAAAACTATTTTAAATGAATTAAAATCACACTCAATTATATCCTCCAAATGGCCATAGTACCTATTCTCAGTTTCTTCCGGATTTCTGTCACTTCTATAGGAAATGTTGGTGACCTTAAACACAACAGTTATCCCACAATCCGAGGTTTTCATCTTATCATCCAAGATTTTGATACGAAATTTATGACCATTACACCATATAGCCTTGTGATGTTTCAACTGCAACATAGAAAACAAGTAAAAAATGAATTGTGAATTAATAATCCTCATATTATACTTACTAAATATATATTTCAATAATTAAACAAACCAAATACATTGAAAAATTGGGAAAAAACTAGGAAAATGTGGGTAAAAAATTTAACTTGCTTGTTTATCTTTTAAACCAAAGGATAAATCAACTTCCCTTGATGTAATATTAGGAAATTGATCTTGATGACGATGCGTTGTTTTAATCATCTTACTCACCCTTTCCCATGATAACCTATCGAAGTATTCTTCAGTATATTCTATCCAATGCTCCATCCAATCAAGGTTGTTTGCAATGTATAAATGTAAAGCATCCCACTCTTGAGCAACTATATGATAGCATAACAATTTAATATCACTAATTAGTTATTGTTAATAAAGGAATAATTTAATAGATGTGTAATATATTAAATCTACATCAACATCTAATAATTACCTTTCACAATCCTCATTTTATCTTTCCCCAATAGGACCTCCCCTTCAAATTTGTTGATGGAGTCAAGATGCCAAATGTGAGGCACATTCATATTTTATGCTAATTTAGATAGATATTGACTAATATACACCATGAATTGATATACCATATATCCCTCAACCATAGAACTCTCCAGACATTCTCTTTGTCTAACAAAAGCCTTCAATGACTTCAACTGCCTCTCCACGATCCACATAGACCTTGTGTGTATTGGTCCACATAATTCAATCTTCTCAACTTGGTGTATGAGGTAGTGTTCTTGTGCATTGAAAAAAGTTGGAGGTAGATATTGCTGCATTTGACACATTAGTCGGGGAATTCCTCTCTTCCAATACCTTATATCTTCTTTATGAATTTCTTTTGATGATAGCCACCTACAAATCTCTATGCAATAAAATAATATCAAAGCATACATAAATTTGCATATAAAAGATAATTTGTCAACAAGTTAAAAGATAATATGTCAAGAAGTTCCACTACAAATCACATAAGAAGTATATTTTCCTTATAAAACAATACTTACCTCATGTATTT
>CBVK0102619195.1:0-26326 GCA_900067695.1 Picea abies
GAAGACCTACAAGATATATGAATTAATGTAGCGAATTAGAGTTACAATTTAAAATAATGCATGATATTTTCAATAAATATATATAATATTAAATCACAAAAGAAAGTAACAATATACCACAAAAATGTGTTAACCCGGGAGCATCACGAATTGTTCATGATAGTATTCCATGGAATTGAAATCATTTTTTCCTTGTTGGTCTATAGATGTCATACATAGTGATGCCAACCCATAACTTCAACAACTCATAGATAAGAGGATCAATATATACGTTCATATCTTTAACCTGGTACTTACCTAATTGGTTCAACATACATGATTAATTATACGTATCTATATGTCATTATATATAAAACACATAATGATCATGCACGAAACAAAGAAATAATATATTTTTTCATACTTTAAAGCAAATAAAAGGTAATTAAATACCTGGAACAATCATTGCCAACATTGTGTGATCTCTTTTGATCGACATCCAAGGAGGAAGGTTATTGATTATAACAAAAGCATGCCACACTGAGTACGTAGAACGAAGCTCTCCAAATGGATTGACACCATCAGCTACCAATAAAAGTCTAACATTATGAGGTTCTTCTTTAAAAATTGGCCACTTTTCTTCGATGTACTTCAATGCAAAACCATCTGCAGGCATTCGAAGAACATCGTCTCGACTTATGTTCTTTGCATGGAAATCCATAAATTGTGCTATACTTTGGCACCTGAACAACTGTTGGAAACGTGGAATTATCGAAATATAACAAAGAACTTTGCGAGGCACCTTCTTTGACGCTTTATCAGTTCGATATCTACTTATCTGATATTGTGGGAATTCATTTTCTAATGCATATTTTCCATAGTATATGATATGATCATTAGGACATGCATCAATAGTTTGATACTCCATTCCAATTTCTTTCATAATCGCGAATATTTCTCGATATGTGCGTGGAGAAATATTTGACGTCAGTAATAGAAATTCACCTAACAATCTACAAAATTCAAAACAATAAGTCAATGTAAACAATATTAATCATCAATATCGCTCCATACTTTACAAATTAGAAAACAATAGCAATATAGGAAAAAGTTGAACCTTTTAAGTATTTGTGAACATGCAGGCATAAATAATTAACAAATTAAATACCTTAGTATCTATGTGAGGCATGTGTTTGATGAACCATTCAAAACCTTCAAGTTCACCAACAAAAATATAGCAGAGAGAAGATTTGTTGTTGAGCCTTCATAAAGAGGTTGACGTGACTTCTCGAGTAGAGGATCAACATCATGACTATCATCGTGGTTGTCCTCATCCATTGGCGCAAATGTGTCTTGGATCAATCTATGTATCTCATCTTCCTGATTTGTATCACTAACGTTATCTCCATCCATATAATCATTAATAACTTGATCAACAACTTCAATATTTTGATCTTGAAGTTCATCACCCTGTAAAGGAGTATTTCTACTAGTACTTGGCAAATAACTCTCTGGAGGTCGACATTTTGGGGGCATCATCTATATATTTAAAAACAACGTAGTAAAGTTAGTGTGTATAGAAAATATTAAAAAAAACGATAAGAAATATTACTAAAATTCATGACATGATGACTATTACAGAGAATACATTAAATATTGAATAACCTCTTACCAAGGGACGATATTCATAACCCCCTTCGACATGCCCCTTCTCCCTACAATGTCTTTCAGTTGTTGTTATTAAAAATCTTCTTTTTTGCAAGCCCATGCAACCATAGCAAGGGCAATAACATTTTCCATTGCCCCTCACATCTAATGCCGCTCTAAACTGAGCAAGCTTCCTGTCATTTTCGCTCATAGTGACAAATCATTGTACTGACAAGTAATTGTCTTACATACACCATACCAAACAGTAAGCTGTCAATTTTTTATATTTTAGCTACTCCTTTCGATTATGATATGTTTATTTACAGTGACCTACAATTCTCACAATTATTTTTTCTAAGACATTTTGACATGTTTTTTTTCTTTATTATCGATTAATTATTAAGATCGATATGCTTCAATTTGTACTTTAGAGTAGTGTGTACTGAATCACCATGGAAAACAATTACACACCATTTAACGAAAGTGGTCAAAATTTCTCAAACTTGAATCACTCGACACCATACACTAGCCTCTAAGTTGTTTTGTAGAGAAAATGTCAATCTTTGAAATTCACCACTAAAAAAAGAATGTCATCCACTTGTCATCCACGATTGGGTTTGGTTGGTTTAAATTATGACGTTTTGATTTGCAACTACTTACAATGGTCACAATTTTATGCTACTTACAGTGGTCACGATTTTATTTTCTAAGACACTTTGGCATGTTCTCATTTTTCATTGTCTGACTAGTATATTTCATCATGTTATCGTAGATTTCATCATTAAATTTTTATATTTTAGCTACTCCTTATTAATAGTGTATAAAAAAGTTACATCAACTACAAACTAGAGTTAATCACTACACCTGGAATTGCGTGTGATTATAAAAAATTGAGAGAAACAACATCACATAAGAATACAATGTTATATGACTAACCTAACCTAATACTAGACTAAAAATATGAAATAAATTAGATAGGCACAACATCATAGAAACACAAAAGTTAGAGAGCTAACAAGGTCGCTAAGGGATATGATTAGACCTAAGAGGATTTTTTTTCCACTTTCTATTTCAAACATTAGTCCAACTGGTAAAGTTTTTATGAGTTGGTGATTTTGTAATAAGGATTAAATTTACATAAGGAATTGTAGGCTCAAATTGATCTAGATTGATAATGACATATGTTTTTAATGTTTGAATTGTCTTATTGATGGAGTAATTTTCCCTCTTCTTAAAATACTTCTTCGGAAAATATTTTTCTTGACATTTCACATGAATTTCCATAGAATATACTAGCTAGATCCAAAAACCAATGACATAACAATTTTGAAATATGGTAATGCACATATATATTATCAAGGAAAAAACAAGCTACATGAAATTTCCTTTGAACAAAATTTTACAAGTTAAATAAGTATATGTAAATAAATAAACACACTAACCTTGCAAGTTCTAAATCCGAGCTATGTAGATCGAGAATTGAATTTGTTCAATCAGTTGGTGACGGAAAAAATAAACAGCTCAAACAAAATCCACGAACAGTGTCGCAACTATAGCAAATGTGTCGAAAAGTCTCTTAAAGTCAGGTATATATAGATCAATTATCGTCGATATAGTGACGAAAATGCATGAGTTGACGCGCAAAAAGTCAACTAGCCGTTGCAAGCCACGTGTGTTAGCAGGTGTGCTGAGATAGTCAACAATCGTCGCAATAGCGATGATAATCGCGGCCAATTTAATAAAAAAATGAAAAAAATGCTAACTTACTTCATATTTTTCGACGAATGTAAGAAACGTGGAAAATTTTCGTGGAAAAATCCACCCATATGTTGTAGTGCCTGAGGGATAACCTACCAAAAAATGGAAACCATAGCCATCTCCAAGGTTCTGACAAAAAGAGCATATTGTCTCTGTATTTGAATATACAAGGATGGTTGGGAAGCCATTTAAACTTTCCTAAAATCCTATAAGCATGAACATATGCAAAACACAGAAGCAAAACCAAAGGAATTATGCACCAAAAGTGCCTATATCATTCCCTCCAAAAGTGTGTTAGTGCCAGGTTGAAAGAATATTATAAGGTTGGCGACATAACAGACAGTGATTGGAAGCGAGTTTTCCTGACAGTGCATCATAAAGAAAGTCCAGTCGATGGTCGAGGTGCTCATATCGAAACATCGGGTCTGCAACATCTCAACATATATCCATGATCAAAGTGAGATGTTGCTCAGAGAATTGAGGCAGAAAAGAATCAGGGGTCGCCTCCAGGATGCAAATGATTTCCTAAAGGGGAGTCATTGGAGGTGCTTCTTCAACTATGGGATATCCCTAATGTCCTTCTGGTGGAGTGTTCTAGAAAGCTCGACTTGCTGCAACATTTGTGTGCTCCTGATAGGAAAGGTTTGGGTGCATGGTTAACTCATGAGGCTAAGCAGGCAGGGACTCCTCAAAGGCTCCACGACCCCAATTCTCCCCTGCGGTGCTAATGTCAATATCCTACGCAACTACAAAATGAATTTCCTGAGAGGGGTCTTGCATTGGCTCATGTGAAGAAGTAATGGTGTCACACCCTTGTTCAACAAGATATCTTTGGTAACCAGATCATCTGTTGGAGCGACCACGTTCACAAGGCATGGTGTCAATACCTAGGGTAGGGGAAAGAGAATAAATATAGACAGTCTGGAGCAGGGCACGTTTGGATCTCTCCAGAGGGGAAATTGAGCGTGCATAAGGGGCGAAAAGGAGAAACATGACCTGAGAAGCGGGGTCGCATAGGGAAATATCCTCAAACTGATGCATTGAGAGCACAATTACAACAGAGTGGGCGTTGTCCTCTGTTGTACGCTTCTAATTTACTCCTGACGGCAATTTGAATCGGAGCGTCATTTAGTAATATATTATAAAATATATAAATATATTAAAAAATCTATAAATATTTTTTAATATATTAATATATTTTTTAATATTGATATTTTTTAATACTTTAATATTAATGTATTAAATCAACATAATTCATCTTAATTTTGGATCTTGGATCTGATTTATCAAGTTAAATCCTTAGAGGTGCAAACATTTTTAAAAGTGCAAAACTTTTAGAGAGGGATCAAATCTCTTGAAAAGAGATGGATCAAATATGTCGAGAAGGTTTGCACCTTCAAAGATTTAATCCCTTTAGAAACTTGATAAATCCGAAGTTAAGATAGAACTATGCTAATCTATTCATTAGAAACATTTGCAATAGATTATCAGAAAAAAAAAATTCATTAGAAGCATTTGCAATAGGTTATCAGAAAAATAGAAAGAAAAAATAAATAAATAAAATCAAGAAGCATAGAAGAAAAAAAAAGGGAAAGTGTGTGAAAATGTTGAGGGTCGGGCGCTGGAGACCCAACAATTGTTCAAGGAGGCCGGCCAGTCATGGCCGGTTGTATTCCTGATAGAGCATCAGACTGCTAAACCCATTAAGGTAAGGGTTTAAAGTTAAACCATCCACTTTTTTATTTATATTTTTAATTATTTTTTGGTTGATTTGCAACTGCAAGGAATTGAAGTTATATATATATATTTCATATTACATTGAATTGAAGTTCTATCTTCTTTTCTTTCTTTTTTTTTAATTTGTTTTGGGTTGATTTGTAACTCCAAAGGAATTGATCTTCTGAACAGCGTTGTTCAACCTAATTCGTTGAACAATTGAACGGGTGTTTTTTTAAACATGAATATCTATTATGCTTAAGCAAGGTTAATATACTTCTGAACGTTTTTCAAAATGGCAGAATATATTCCGATAGAAATACGCTCTTAATACTATGTAGAGATTTCCCTGTTCTATTTCCACGCTTTCTAACAGACTTACAAACAGTGTTCATTACAAAAAGAGATGATAGCAGAGACCGACACTGTTTGCTGTTCAAATAGGGGCTACTTGTTTTGAAACTTGACGAATGGTGATGTCAGTCTTGGCCTCCACATCTCTGACTTCTAGCTTTATTTTCCGATCCCATAATTTCAGCTGAATTCAACCTCAGATCTGCTGTTTATTTCTTTCGTTTTTAATAAGAGATAATTAATGGTTTGATAATTGTTGAGTACCCTTTGCTTAATTTACGTCCCAGTGATGTGATGATTTCAAAATACTTTTGCTCGTGAAGACCTGATTGAAATGCCCTTGCATATATTGCGATAGCTGGATTGCGGTGTTTTCCTTTGCTTGTCTATGGAGGATCCATTTATGGTTTATATTGGTGACAGGGTAATTGTGGGCATGAAGTAGCAAGAATCTCAGGATCCATTTGTGGTTTATATTGGTGACAGGGTAATTGTGGGCATGAAGTAGCAAGAGTAATGCATGGTAATCAAAGCATATGTAGTGTTTACACCCAAACATGCACTACAGGAGTCAATGAAGACTCGGTGCAACTATAGACAACATGTCCATTATCATCCGGATGTTCATGCTTCTCACTTCGGTTTGGTTCATGCCAACACTAGCGGGTATCCCTATCTCTGCCTATGACCTATGGACTGGATCAATGGGTAGATGAAGTACACAAAGGTAAAACTGGCAATTCTATGGAGGAATTTGGAAGACTAGTGCCTGCCATAGGCCATGGAGTCAAATAATAACAAGAACCCATCTCTGTGTGGTAATGGAGAATTCCAGCGAGGCATCCGCAAAGGATGAATATCAACCCAATGATAGAGCATTGTTACTCTAACCCAATGATCAACGCTGAAAAGGCAGTCCTATCCTGGTCGCTCAAATGAAATCAAGGGGAAATTTCTTTGCCCTACTAACCCTCAGGGTTTGGAATGGCTGCTTAGATTTGCAACAGATTTATTAAATCAGTGAAGAAACATCTGCAAAATCTCATAAAACTGACTCAACTACATAGATAGAGAAGACTGCATGCATTAATTACATAATTTAATACACAAGAAAAGAGAGAAAGTTTGTGGACCAAGCCCTCGGGTTTTCATTATTTATTAGGACATTTAGTGATTAAAAGCAAACCTGAGATTAAATCTCAGGCGATTCAGCCTCATTACAATGAAGTTTTCTCATTTTATAGAACTCTGCATCCTTGAAAACTGCACCCTAGGTCTGAGCATGCATGTGCATGCTATCCAAAATAGAATATAAACGAGGTGTAACTCCTGAATTCAGTGTGCCCTGCATCTGAGAATGCACGATATCCATCAAACTGATGTGTTTCTGTCCCTTGGGCTGTACTCTCATAATATGGTAAATACAGACATGCAACTGCCTTAAGTATCTTTTGTTCACTGATTTCTCGCATGCACCAATCTGTTGATGAGTGGAGAATACTCATTGGCAATCAAAAATAGTAACAGGGGATAATTCTGGAAGGGTGCACACATCATCTGGGTAATGATAGTAACACGCCTTATCCCCACTTCATGCATATTATGACTGAACTGGCCAGATCTGAAGGGTTCATGCATAGACTAGTGGCTTTAGTGACTGCTGGATAAGTAAAAATTAGAACTCTTTTTAGATAGTGAGCCCGTCTTGATGTGACACTGAACTATCAGCAATAAACAACCTCCTCAAACCACCACACGTTTTTCTGCTGTTCAGAAATGGTGTGCAAGTTCTCCTTTAATCCCGATCTCATACTTGTTGGGTGCTTGCATGAATGAGCATCAGTCATGAGTTTTCGTGCATACATGTTCTAAGTTCTAACCCCAAAACCAAGTGTAATCTGCGAGAAACTAGGATTCGACCCCCTCAAGCATACATCTCTCCACGAGATAAAAGATAAGGCTATCTTAAGCACTGCGCCTTTCTTGTCTAATAATATCACGAAGCTTGAGGGATTGATCTATAACATGTGCCTTCGATTTGCTGTTATAACTTTCTGCCCAATTTCGAAACCATTTGCTTCAACCACTCGCCTCTTCAAGGGGAGTATGCTACTGGAGCACTACTTCTGTTGCTTGTAGATCTGCTGGTATAATTAATAGTGCTTACCTAACCCACCAACCCAGTTCGGTCCAAGCACAAATTATTGTTTTAGGCATATAGATGAGGCTTACCAATGTAGGCCGCCTGCTGATTTTCAAATAAGACTCACTGTTTATCCACTTAAATTGTAAACATGGTTTCTTGATTATCAGATCTAATAGAAATTGAATTTATCCCGTCATTCAGAATCTCTGCTACCCCAAGAACTGTTATCCTATTAGAAACTGCACTCTATGTAACTTCCAGCTGAGATGAATTATAATAGCAAGTACAGCAGAAAGGTTCTGCTCAATAAAAGGATGTATGCCCTTTACAAAAGTAAGGCATGGCATGGCATGTGTGAATCAATAATTAGAGGTGTAAACTCATGGCATGGCATGGCATGGCATGGCAAAGCAAGGCATGGAAAGTAAGGCTAGGAAGGGAAAGACATGGCATTGCATGGCATGGCAAGGCAGGGCATGGCATGACATGGCAAGGCAGGGCAAGGCAATGCAAAGCAATACAAGGCAAGGCAATGCAACACAAGGCAATACAAGACATAGCATGATATCACATAGCAAGGCAAGGCATGGCATGGCATGGCATGGAAAGACAAGGCATGGCATGGCATGGAAAGACAAGGCAACGCAAGACAATGCATGGCATGGAAAGACAAGGCATGGTATGGCAAGGTAAGGCAAGGCAAGACAATGCAAGGCAATGCAATGCAACACAAAGCAATGCAAGGCATGACATGGAATGACAAAGCATGGCTTGGCAAGGCAAGGCATGGCATGAGAAGTCAAGGCAAGGAAGGACAATGCAAGGCAAGGCAAGGCAAGACATGACAAGGCATGGCAAGGCAAGGTCTAGGTCTATGTATAGCAAGGCACAACATGGCATGGCAAGGCAAGACAATGCAACGCAAGGCAAGGAATGACAAGGCATGGCATGACATGGCATGGCAAGGCAAGGCATGGCATGGCATGGCATGACAAGGCATGGCATGGCAAGGAAAGACAATGGCATGGCAAGGCATGGCATGACATGGCATGGCTAGGCAAGGCAAGGCAATGCAACACAAGGCATGGCATGGAATGACATGGCAAGACAAAACATGGCCTGGCAAGGCAAGGCATGGCAAGGCAAGGCAAGGCAAGGCAAGGCAATGTAATGCAACACAAGGCAATGCAAGGCATGGCATGGCAAGCCAAGGCAAAGCATGGCATGACAAGGCAAGGCATGGCATGGCAAGTTAAGGAAAGGAAGGGAAAGGCAAGGCAAGGCAAGGCTAGACATGGAAAGGCAAGGAAAGGCAAGACATGGCAAGGCATGGAAAGGAAAGGTATATGTATAGGTTTAGGTCTAGATATAGCAAGGCATGGCATGGAATGACAAGGCAAGGAAAACCAATACAATGCAAGGCAATACATGGCATGGCATGGCATGACATGACATGGAAAGGAAATGTAAGGCAAAGAAAGGAAATGCAAGGCAAGGCAGTGCAACACAAGACATGGCATGGCATAACTTGGCAAGGCAAGGCAAGGCATGGCATGGAATGGAAAGTTAAGGTAAGGCATGACATGGCATGGCAAGGAAAGACAAGGCATAGCATGGCATGGCATGGCAAGAAAAGACAATGCAATGCAAGGCAATGCAAGGCATGGCATGGCAACAAAAAGAATGGCATGGAATGTCAAGTCAAGGAAAGGAAGGGCAATGCAAGGCATGGCATGGCAACAAAAAGAATGGCATGGAATGTCAAGTCAAGGAAAGGAAGGGCAATGCAAGGCAAGGCAAGGCTAGACATGGCAAGACATGGTCTAGGTCTAGGTATAGCAAGGCAAGGCAATGCAAAGCATGGCAAGGCTAGGCAAGGCTAGGCAAGGCATGGCATGGTAAGGCAAGGAATGAGATCATAAGGAAAGGCATGGCATGACAAGTCAAGGCCAGGAATGGCATGGCATGACAAGTCAAGGCCAGGAATGGCATGGCAAGGCAAGGCAAGGAAATGAAAGGAAAGCAAAGGAAAAGTAAGGTAAGGTAGACATTGATAACATACTTTGTTGTGGACACTCCATCCACTTGGAATCTTGCACATTCATCCATGGAGTTGGCTACCTTGGAATTCACACATGTGGAGTGGTTGCATGCATGCACATTCTTGGAGGGAACATTCCATATGGACACTTGGCATTTGAATTGGCTTGATGCCTATTTTTGGTGGTGCGTCCCCTTCTTGAGTATTATTTGGTGCATACTACTAGTATTTTTGGATGAGGGAGAATTGCTTTGGAGAGGCTAATGTCCACATGTTGTAACATGATCAACCATGGATTGAGGAGAGATCTAATTAATCGATTATTATAATATTTGTTTGACTTGTCATGGAGTTAGTTAGCAAATAATAATATTTTATTGTATAAGAGAAGAGACCCACTCTATAAAAAAGAGCTCTCTCTCTCTCCATTATAAAGGGTGGATAATTTGAGTATTTAGGAGCTCTCCTCTTGGGCTACATTGTACAACATTTTGGAAATCTTAATGGAGAATTTGAGGTATATTTTCATTTGATGTGAGGCTTTGTTGTGCACATATATTTTATGTGTTGATTTTGTATTAAGAAACCCTTGTAGCATGTTGTGATTGACATTATAATGAACCATGCTTCATTTTGGATAGAGTAACATGAGGTTTCAACCCTATTATTTCTATTGGGATTATGTTAGCCTACATGATTCTTATTATTGATTCCTGGAGTCTTAACTAGGATGGGCATTCAATGCTTCGTCAAATTTAGGTCCTTCAGAATCATTAATTGCTTATGGATTTAACACTTAGCAATCTTTTCCACCATAAGAGATTCTTTAATGAGTAACACAAGTATTTATAATCACTTTATAAAAAATGAATTATTTTAACTTACATAGACTTCCTTAACACTTTAAAAAATAATTAATCAAATTAAATAAATTATTACAATGATTAGTGCAATAATACACTCCAATTCCATTTAAATACTCAACCAAATTGAGAAAAAAATTATTTCATTTCATCGAAATTTCATAAATATATCCAAATTTTGTGAAATAGTTGTTAGAGCGTAAACTATCTTTGTATAGTCTTCAACAAGCATTTCCTATAATAAGTGGATTTATTGAATATTGTAAAAATAATTGTAGTTTCTATTAGTTAAATGTAAGTTATTGAATCTACAAACTCATCAAAATGTACATTGATGTGTTAAGAGATCCTTCTATCTTTCAATGTATGGGTTTCTCCTTCCAACTATTGAAAAACAATATTCAACTTATCATACTAAGAGATCTTAAATTGAAGGTTATAGGAGATTTTGAGTTTGACATTTCATTTTCTCATCATGTCTTGATTATCCCAAAGCCATTCATAATCCCAAAGTGTGCATTGATTTCAACTCATGGGTTATTTTGTTCATGTTCATGTTCATGATGTTCATGTAGGTTTCTCCTTTTATAAAACAGTGTAAATCTATGTTTCCTAGGAATATCCTTGTAGCGATATTTTTATGTGGAATTAGTTCTTAGAAAAATAGAGTTATGGAGTTGTTTTTGTTTATTGTTTCTGAGAGTTATCTTTTGAGAATAGATTTCTTTAAATCCAATTAGATTAGATTTATTTATTGCAATTTCATATATAACAGAAAAGAGTGGAATTCGAAACACTTTGAAATTCATACGTTCATCAACATAAAATGCAGAAACAATGAGATTCATAAAAAAATGTTCCATGAAATATATATATATATAATATATATATATATATATATATATATATATTCAACATCGTCTAAACTATAATTTTTTTTTAAATGGCACATCGTTCTCAATATACAAAATGACAACAAGTTCCCTAACATAAAAAAACTGCCATATGGTGGCCTAAATACACAATGACAATGATTGGTCACTCATTGACCACTGCCACCCTCGCCACCCTCAAGAGAATCCTGGAAATTGATCTTTCTTCTCTTGCTTGAAAAAGCACCTTGAGTGGTTTTCTACCTGGACATGGTTCATCACTTTGGATACTGCACAAAGGAAAAACATTGTTATAAGTTTTTTTCCACAATGAATTAAAATATTTACAAAATGATACTTTGTAATTCAACATCAGACAACTCACCGTAGATGGTATTGATAATCATGAGGGTGTTACCCTCCTTCACGACCCTAATCTCTCAGTGATGCCATCCTGAATCAATTACAAGGATCAAATCATGAAATTTAAACAAATATGCATAAAATCAATTTCGTTCAGGATACATAAAAATTGATCATCAACACATCATCTCACCATGAATATCTCGGGCACCAATGGAGAGTCATTGGCAAGTGGAATGCTCGGTTGTACACCATGCTTTGAGGCAACATCTGTTGTGACAGCCTCGATGGATGGCGCTGATGGAAATGGTGGTGGGGGTGGGTGGCATACAGGTGCATCCACTATGAATGGATGTGATGGAAGAGGTGGTGCAGGTGGGTGGCATGTGGGTGCATCCACTGGGGATAACTGGAATATGAAATATGTTGGGGGTGGGAAATGATGAACCTCCACGGTCTGTACAAGTGATGGTAGAACCCTTGGCTTGGAGTAAGGTAACCCAAAAGTCATGGTTGGGTGCCGAAGGATTGGACTAGTACTATAACTAGCGAAAATATCAGCAACATGCATATATATTAATAATATTGTTATTAGTACCAAATAGTAAAATTCAACAACATAAATACAACAAATTTGAGATTTAAACGAGATTTAACTCTACACATGATACATGTGGCGCAGGTGACTTGTTCATTCCAGCTAGACATTGTTCGACATCGCCCGATCCCACAACCTATAGAAACACAAGAACATTATAAATTTAAGGATTCCAGAAAATAAAGAAATCACCAGTGAATTTATCAAATGTGACACATACATATGTATGGGGTACACCAAATGAGCAAGTTGCCTCTATTATTGCATCAATGGTGGAGACAAACATTGATACATCTATCGACGTAGAGGGTCTACTATACGGGCGTAGCAATTGCAAAACATCATACAATAAAATATTGAAACAAATACACATAATAGTATATAAATATATAACGATGAAGAACATAGAGAGGGTTAAAATACTAACCTCCTCCATGAAGCTCTGGAGTCCACTGGTCTCCATAGGCCGATAGCAAGTCTATCCACAACTCAAGCATCTATGAGGCTCACATGAACGATTGCTCTATCCATGTTCCCTCTCCTCACTGCACTCTACGCTAGGGGTTGAAGGTCCAACCCCTCTGTCAATGTCACTAGCAAGCACCTCCTGCCAAGATAGAGCAACAAAACTACCATGTTGCACTATACTCTGAGTCAAATATGATAGAGCTACATGTACCTACTGCAAGCCCTCTGCAACGGGAGGATGTTGGGCAGGGAAGTTAGGCCTTTTCCTGGGGGGATGAGGACCTAACATGGGATCACGCCTAGCACACTCCTGGTCCTGTGCAGACCCTCAACCCACCCCTAGAAGTCACCAATGTCGAAGTAGTTTACGTGGTGACCCAAAATAAATTCAACCCATAATTTTCTTAAAACATATAAAGGAACCTCTCTATTATTGCAAGGAGATTTATCAAAGACCATGTACCACCTATCCACCCAGTTATCATTAAACTGCGGGTAGATGCACCAGTCCATAAAAATGTGTTTCTTGTTGACATGTGGTTGTTTTCCACTTCGAGGATCAATAAAAAGAGACATGAGAGAATGTTTTGAAATACCCAAGTCTCTAACTTGGTTTCTATCCAGTCCGGTCCTGTAAAAATCAAACATTCTAGCCCTATATTCAGAAATAGAAGTTAATTTCCCTTGGGCACTTGCAATGGACCTCACAATGACGTCCAATGAAGTGGTCAAGGACTCTCGACTAAGTTCTCTTGTGCCTCTTAATTCATTTACAAGTTATCTCAACGTGGCCAACCCCTCATCAATCTGTGTGTTTATGTTGGGTGGTTGTGGTGAGTTGAGGTTTTCCTCGCCTTGGTCTCCTTGTGGGCGGTTTACATTGTCTCTTAGTTCCATCTTAATAATATATGATGTAATTTAATAAGGCATGGCATACAAATTACGTTAGTGTTTTTAATTAAAATAGAAAATTACGAAAAACATCAATACATATTTTAATAAATTAAAAAAACCATTAAATAATCATATTTCTCGTAAATTATCTATAGTTATTTTTAAAGGGGAAATGTTAGGCAATGTAAGAGACGACTCTCTCTAAGTTATCTAGATGAGATTTCTCTAGAAGATTACAAATTTCTATAATTTAGATTCTTTTAGAATATATTCAATTAATTGAATAAAAGAAGAAGTTTACTAGAGTGGGAGGAAAAGAAGAGAAATCAAGCATACTTGGCTTGACTGGGACACGGTCAAAAGATCTTGTATTTTCTCCTTCTTTCTATTTGTTGAATGAAGCTAAAAATGTGAGATGCGATGTGTACAAATGGGCACAAATTGTGCCCGTGGTCCGTTAAAAAAGGGCATGAAAGAGGAACGTGTACTCATTCCTGCCAACGAACCTATGTGGCACGCTGAGTGGAGGTTCATGATTTTCCAAACCTATAGCATTAGGAACACGTCTGTGTTCCTAGGAATGAACACATGTTCCTGCGAGAGCGTGTTCCTGTTGACCTCGTTGCCACTTTTTCATCCACCAACTTCATGCACTCACCCATTAATATCTAGCTATTAACTATTCACCTTATTGAAAAATGACAACCATTAATACTTAGGTGTTAACCCTATACAAAATGGACAACAATTAATATTAGTGGTTACTTATCATAAATATGAAATAAAATAATATATGTATAATAAATAACGAAATGTATGACCATTAATATGTAGTTTTTATTTGTAGGTGGGCAATAAGAACCCACTTACAGAGTATTTAATGCTCTATATGCTTCGGTTTACCACGTTGAATCTAAAGTTATTTTAGATTGGATGGTGTACACCCAACCATATAAAGCATTAAATGCTATGCAAGGATGCTTATTACTTTCCATTAACTACATATCTTCAAAAAAAGTACTTATCATATAAGTACAAGAAATAAAATGTCTTGGGTTCATAGCATGGGTGGTTGGGTAGCATGTTTGTTATCCTCCCCAACCGAGTTCAATTCCTTCAAAGTGGATATGTTGGCTTGTTGTGATAAGTTTAGAAGGGTAGGTGCCCCCTAGAATAGAGGTTCACACCCTTGGTCGGTGTGCCTCAGGACATCTTGTCCCTTGCTAAGTTATAAGTTTCCTGCTAGGTGCTGGCTTGCGGGATGTTGGCACTAGCCTAGGGGTTATAGTGAAAGCCACCCGGATTTGAACCTAAGCCTCACCCAGGTAATCCCAGTGAGTTACAATTCCCATAGATCCAAAAAAAGTATAAAAAATAAAATAATACATGTATACTAAACAACATGATGTGTAACAACTAATATCCAAGTATTAACTATACACTTTACAAAAAATCAAATCAATTATTATCTCGTTGTTAACACAACGATGGTTAAACTTATACAATGTGGACAATAATTAATATTTAGTTATTAACATTATTTACCATAATTACATTAAATAAGATAATTAGGTTGTGAAATATGTATCTATCTCTAATCTAATCTAACAATTTTCCATTTAAAAAATTTGTTAATTTTCATTTTTTTTAAATGATCCACTAAAATTCTATAGGATCAAAAAAATTTACTCCAAAAATAGTCAAAATTTTCTAGAATTTTTTTTTTATTATTTTGAATATTTAAAAAAAAAAAATCCTCAAACATTTTATGGTTGGGATATTAAGAATTAGTAAGATTTGTCAACATTTCTACACTTTAAGATAAGTATAATTGATTAAAATTTTCCCTATTGAGACTATACAAGTTAGATTAAGTACAACCAGAAACAAAACAAGTTTTCATAAACACACATCCAATTTGATCAATTTGCATGTATCTTCAATTGTTGCCTCTAATTGCCAATATTAAGAAAATCAATGGATCGAAGGATTTTAACTTCTCACATATACTTTAACGTATCACTCTTTATCGCTCAAGGAGCATGGATGTTATTAGCCTTGGTTTCATTGTTGTTTAAGGCCTCCTTGAGTTCTTCAACAAGCAACAACTCTAACCCATTAATAATTGTTGGAGAAGAGATAACAATTGGGCACAAAATCGAGGGAAGTTGGTAGAGTGTGTTGTGGGCTTCGAGAGCACCACCAATGGAGAAAAAGGAAGAAAAATCTACTTCGTTGCCACCCTTGATGACAATTCTACAAATCCATTACCTAGTAATTTGAGATATGGGGTGACCCATAAGATTCCACTTTGGATTGCTTTTGCTAAAGATATGAACATAAAGATTTAAATGACCTATTTGTCGCAAGCCACAAGGTTATCGATGGAAGAAGAGCCAATGTCCAGATTAGTAATGGGCCTTGCATCCACCTCAAGAAGGGCATCCTTATTTCGATTACAGATTTGGGGCATCTGACAAGCATGGAACAAATTCAACAGTTGATTTTGTTTCGTGCCTGTTAGATTCCTGAATTTGTAATCGAGATAAGCTCAAGACCTTAGGAATGTGAGAAACATTATTATTCATGGATTGCACATCCATGACTATAAGCCCAATGTGGCATGCAACGTTCTAGTGACAGAGTCAATGTCCAATGGTAGTATCAATGTGTAATGGATGGAAATACAAGATGCAGATGTTATATCTATAGTGGGTTGTAGAGATATTGGACAAGTCTAAACATTCTACCTTTTGGAGTTTTTCCCGCAATCATCATAGAAATACGGCCTTATAATTGTTGGGGAAATGTTATTTTCCATTGATTAAATTGCATTTTTGAATGTACAAATAGATTCAGTGCCCTGAAAAAGCCCTATTGCAACAGGATTATTGAATTTCAACAACCAATATGCAATTATTCTAAATGTTTTGTTAGACTTTAGGCAAAACTGATTGGAAAAATATACCTCAAAAAAATTTAAAATGTAGAATGTTTAAACATCTAAATATTCTATTTTTTTTACTTTTTTGAGCAACTTGTTGGTAAAATTTTATTTTTTTATTACTTAAATCAAAAATTTAAAAATATAAAGATTCATTTTTAAATATATAAAGATTATTTAAATCATTACTTAAATCACAAATTTCATTACTTTGAAAAGGAAAGGTGTTGTGATTGATCTTTACTTTTCAAACTTTTCTATCTATAAAAAGATGATTTAAGTAAAGAAAAATTGCAGTTTCATCCGTATCTCAATTGCAAATTGAATGTATCTGATGGGTATGGAGCAAATTCAATTGTTAACTTCACTCTAGTAACTAAGTCTCTTGTGCATTATCGACCAATCTCTTAATTTATCTTCCTCGCTTCAATTATTTTTGTAGGGATGATGACATGGGGAAAATTTATTGATGGTATGAATGCATGCAGGTAATGATGTTAGGCCACATTGTGGCCCCAAAGGATGAGAATAAGAAACAAGTGACACTACATGAAGCATGTAACACTGCTTCTTCATGTCCGGAGGGATGGTTGTGGGAGTCAGTCGGAGGTATGTTTATGAATGGAGGATACTTCGTTCCATATGGTATTGGAAAAGCTCTTCCAATGTACACAGAAGGGCAACGATTTTCAGTTGGCAGTGGGAGCTTAGTACCAGTTGGCAGTGGGAGCTTAGTACCAGTGATGACTCAGGATGTAGGAGTTCTAGCTTGTATTTCTTCGAAGCTTCATGTATGAGGTTTACAAATATTCATGTATTTATAAATATTGATTTTTATTAATAATGGTGAATATAAATGAAGAATCAGTTTTGGTTGGTTTTTATATATAAAACTATAAATGTTATATAATTTTGATTTTTTTCTCAATTATCATTCTAAACATATTATATAATTTTTCATTCTTAAAATTGCATTTTTAAATATATAATTTTTTTTTTACTATTCTAATTATTGCATTCAAATTATACAATTTTAACAATTAATATATACAATTTCAATATCTTTAAACTACATGATTTACCATTGTGTATCAATTTTAAAATTAAATGTATCTTCTTCTTCTTTTTTACAGATACGGTTATAGATTTGTATTAAAAATAGTAAGAAAATTTACATTTCAAGGGGAACGATTGCTCTCATATTGAGGCATTCCAAAATACCTCTTATTCATCATGTTCATGATCATATATTCTGCTATATCTACCTGTTATACTGCAACTATACTACTTTACAAATTGCCATAACAAAAAATTACAAGAACAAAACATTCTGCTAGTAAGTATATTAAAAAGCTAACATACTAATAATCCTAATGATTATCAAAATCATCCTAATTCTTGTTCCAAGAAAATTCCCTACATATATATAACATCATGAAACACCTATAATGGTATCCAATCCCTACAGGGACAACCTCCATTCCTGATGATCAAACCACCATTTTGCTTCAATTCTTTGTTGGCTAGAATATTTGTCTGCTTGTTATTGGCTCACGGAATATGATAAAAATTCAAACATTGGAATTCCCTAGATAAACTTGTAAACCTCAAATGTTGACTGAGGGACGGGGATTTGTATTTCCTTATCAATTTCCGATCATCTATGATTACCATGTGAGAATCCCTAAGAAATAATTGTAAGACTACTTATTCCTCTCTCCCTTGTGACCTCCATGCCTTTTAGTAATGTCAGTCATTCAACAACATTATTGGTTTTCCTTCCTAGGTCCAAGTGTAGTCTTGCAACTTGTTTCCTTGGGAAAAAAAATGATCCATCCCACACTTGTCAACCTGGATTTAAAATTAAACATATCTTATCATCAATAAATATTTCTAATAATATCATATTCATTGCATGGTAGAGATTATTACTATCCCAACTACTTAACTTGTGGTTGATGAACGTGAGCAAACAATGTTACAATTTCCTCGGTTCCCAATTCTTTGGATGGATCCGACCAGCACTACTCCACTACAATGGCTTATACACGGCAATCAAGCTAGTTAACGATTAATCGATGTATATATACTAATTTGTTTAATCAGGTGTCTTAATGACTAAGAGACAAAGAATGACATGCACGAGGATTATGGTATTAAATCTTGACTTTTAATTTAGTAGACACAAAGAAGAATATACCCACACATTGTATATTTCTAATTAAAAAATTAATTTATATGAAAATTTTTAATAGATATATGCCTATGTACATAATGAAAAAAAATGTAATTTTTATTTTTAATTTTTTTGAAAAAATAGTAAAAAGGTTAAACCTTATAATATCCAACATAGACTTGTATATTTTTATTTTATATGAAGATTAAAGCATATATTATCATTAATCAAAAATCATCCAACCAATTTGTGCAATCAAAATTATAAAATATAAATTCTATTTTAATTTTTTTTATCGATTTTAATGGTGAACATATTATTTTGTAGTAATTTTAAAAGTAAAATATATTTTGATATTAATTAAAGTTTCAAATAATATTTTATGGGTAGAGGGTTATTATGAATTAATTTAATTTTTTCATAATTTTAAATTATAAAATAAATATTAGTGATAAAAATATTAGAAAATCATAAGAAGATTAACATATTAATTTTAAATTATAAAATAAATTTTAATGATAAAAATAGTAGAAAATCGTAACAAGATTAACATATTAATAAAGATAATATTCAATATATTAATATAAATTAATTTAATTTATATCTTTTAAATTAAAAATTAAAATTAAAAATATAAAATAAATAACAATAAATTTAGAAAAAAGATATAAAAATATAAATTATACATTTAATAAAATAATTTTAAATTTTAACTTTCATAGTTTTAAATTTTCTCAATTATGATTATTTTTATATTAAATTATAGATTCTCTTAGTTATACTTATTTTTTATATTAAACTATAAAATTTTAAATTGAAAAAATTAAAGATCTCTCCTATCAAATTATAAAATTCATAATTAAATTAAAACAAAATCACCTATCACATTATAAAATCTATAATTAAATTAAAACAAGATCACATGAGTGTGTTATAATTAAATTAAAATTAAATTAAAATTAAATCACCTAAAATGATTGTGTTCATAATAAAATCTATAATTAAATTAAAACAAGATCACATGAGTGTGTTATAATTAAATTAAAATTAAATCAAAACAAAATCACCTAAAATGATTGTGTTCATAGGAAAACTTTTATCAATATTAAATATTAAAGAAGTTAAAAGTTTCCTTTCATATCATGAGTGAATATATTCTTCTCAAAGGATAGCAAGCTTAAATTAATACAACAAAAGATGTAATTCAAATTAATTCAATTTTTTAAATGATTGTGTTCATAGGAAAAGTTTTATCAATATTAAATATCAAAAAAGTTAAAAGTTTCCTTTCATATTCATATCATGAGTGAATATATTCTTCTCAAAGGATAGCAAACTTAAATTAATATGTAATTCAAATTAATTCAATTTTTTAAAGTTTTACATTGAAATGGAAATTCAATTCAATGAATAAAGTTTAAAAATGAAAATTTAATGGATAAAGTTTTGACTTTAATTTATATTTATTTAAAAATTCAATCAGTAGAAATGAAAAAAAAAATAAGAAATATATTAAAAATAAAAAAAAATTAAGGAATATGTTTAGAAGTAAATTTATATTCTTTAAAAGTTAGATAATGGTTAATTTAGATATTCATTATCATCTAAAATATAAAATCATTAAAAATAATTATTGAATATTTTTTTTGTTGTTTTTTTAAGATGTTAACCCAATTATCTTCTATGTGTAAAATTAATACTATTTTTAGTTTTGGAATAAAATCAATTTGATACTATTCTTAGTTTTGGAATAAAAATCATGATGTTTTTCATAGAAGATCTTTTACAAATGTATTTAATGGTTCATATACATCTTTCAATTGAAAATTTGTTTTGCGGTGGAGTTGAAGTTCATTATGTTTAATGATATGTTGTTTTATATATGTGATTTCATGATTCATAGATTTCATTCGAATCAAAATTCTGGTACATAGAAATTGCTTTGTTGTATTGGAGTTAAACGTTTTATCAGTAAAATTATAAATATCATTTAAACAAAATATATACAACAACTAAATGCCATAAACTCTCATTGTCATGCTATTCTATGTTTTCTATAGTTTATTGAATTTCACTCCTAGAAATACTTCACCCTTAATAGTTTAAGGGGGGTGAAAAATATTCTTTAATTTTTGATAGATTAGTGTTTGTACGTGAGCAAAATAAATAGCATTACATTAAAAATAACAACTTACCTTTACAAAGATTTTTAAAATAATCATATTTGTATTGCAAAACACAAAATGAAGGCTTCATGTATTATCCAACATTGTCAACAACATCACTAAAAACATTGGCCATGAAGAAAATGTTAAATGACAATTATAATTATGAGATAGTTACATGTCTAACAATGACCAACAATTATCTATTAATATAGCATTATAGTTTATAGTTGGTTTCTTTCATTCACAATTCACCATTCTAATTATTTTAAATGAAACAATTTTTTTGGCATCTTATATTTTTCTTACATTGAACTTATATTTCTTTGTAAATTTAAGCAATTAAGTGGCACAACGTCATTAAACATGGCCCTATGTCAAAATCACATTCTTTTTACACATCTGAATATATCAACACTTCATAGTCACTATGCATCCCAATAATACCACCATTATATGTAGATAAACTTCTTGCATATTGTACATGTTTCCTTTGCCGGTGTTATTAATCGACTTTGGGCTTGGCAAACAAGTTAATGTAAACAGACTAGAAAGTTACATTATAGGGTAAAAATAGCTACTGATGTAATGAGAACTATGACCTCTAAACGAGAACTCTGACCCAAAGAACTCACATTTTCACGTAAAAAACACCAAAATCAACCCTATAATCAAAAATTGGTGCTACAGGTATCAAAAAGTGGTGCTACATGTAGCACCCTTTTTTGGAGGGTGGCTAAAATTGCGACTTGTTTGAAATTGCGACCTTGACAAGATGACAAACCCTTAAAATTGACCATCAAATCGAAAAGTGATGCTATGAGTAACACTAACTTTATTTTTGGAGTTAAAACAATGACTTGATTGGAATTGTGGCCTTGAAAACAGATACCATTGCCCAAAAAACCTTGAAATTGACTCCTAAATCAAAAGTGGTGTTAGCTAAAATTCAATAAATTAATTTTTTTAATAAGTTTACATTAGAAAAGACTTTATGCGCCCTGAGTGCCTATGGAATGTAATACTTTCTTTAGTGAAATAGAAGTTAACCATTTTTTGAATTAAAAATTAAAAAATAACCAAGTTTTTCAAAAATAAAAATAAAAAATTATATATATAGGTACCAAAACACAAACTTAAAAATAAATAAATAAACCAAAATTAGAAAAATAAAAATAAAACTAAAAATAAAATTAAAATTAAGAAATAAATTAAAAATAAAAACTAAAAATAAAATTAAAATAAAATAAATAAACCAAAATTTAAAAAAAATAATAATAATAATTAATTAAGAAATAAATTAAAAATAAAAACTAAAAAGAAAAAATGAAAAATAAAAATAAATCAAAAAATTAATTGGGATGGTGGGGGGCGATGTTAGGCACCCCATCTGCCTATTGATTTTTTGAATTTTTCTTTTTCTTTTTTTTTTAATTTTTAGTTTATGATGATGATTAACGTCCACTAAGACCGAATTGGTCTATCGGACCTTAAGAGGGTAAGTGATTACTTGTGATTCTTTAGATTTTGGTTTATGTGCTCGAAAAACATTAAGAGAAGCTTTCCAAGATCACCATACTTTTGTTGAGTTAAGAGGTTAGGAAGGTTGGTANNGTTGAGTTAAGAGGTTAGGAAGGTTGGTAGTGTGATAAATATTTTGAAAAATATATCTAATATGGGTATAGGCTGGACAATCTAAGAGAAAGTGATTTTCATCTTCAACCTTTTTAGTGTCACAAAGGTGACACACTCTTTCATCCCATGGCGTTTTAGAAATTGACCAATGCCCAATTTCACTATGGAGCTCGTATATATATATATAATTTTTCAATTTTAGTTGTTTTATTTTTTTTAATATTGATTTTATTTTTTTTAATATTGATTTTATTTTTTTAATTTTGTTTTAATTTGTGTTTATTTTATTTCTAAAATTTGTGTTTATAGTTTATTTTTTAGATTTTGTATTTTTTAAGTTTGTGTTTTCCAAGTATTCTTATGTTTTTTTTAATTTATTTTTTATTAAAAAAAAAAAAAAATTGGTTATTTTTTCATTTTTAATGAAAAATTTGGTTATTTTTTCATTTTTAATGAAAAAATTGATATTTATTTCATTTTTAACGAAAAAATGGATTATTTTTCATTTATTCATTTGTTATTTTTTTCGCTTTATTTTTTTAATGTAATTTTTTCCCTAGAAAAAAAAATCGTAACTTCTATTTCACTAAAGAAAGAATTACATTCCATAGATACCCAAGGCACAAAGAGTTTTTTTTAATGAAATTTATTAAAATATTTAATTAATTAATTTTCAACTAAAACCACTTTTGACTTAGGAGTAAATTTCAAGGTTTTTTTTGGCAATGGTATCTATTGTCAGGGCCACAATTTCAATCAAGTCATGGTTTTAACTCCAAAAATAAATTTGGTGCTAGTGATAGCATCACTTTTCGTTCGATGGTTAATTTTAAGGTTTTGTCATCTTGTCAAGGCCGCAATTTCAAACAACCATTTTTTTATGATTTTGAGGTAAAAATGGCCACTGAATGTAACCTCTAAAAAAATGAGAACTCTAGAGAGTTCTTGTTGAGTTGCTAACTTTGTTGGTATCCCAACTATTTACAACAATAAGAGGTGTCCATATATGTATAACTCTTATCCTTGAATAAACCTTAACAAAATGAAATCTTTGTCTAGTGGGTTGTCTAACTCATCCTCTGGAGTACCCTTGTCACCAAATCAAATTCCCTAATCAAGAAATTTAGCAACAAGTTTTGTTGTTTGGTTTTTCCTTAGGTTGACCAAATTCTCAAGGCATTCTTGAGAGTGTCAAGAAATGCCTTATTCTCGAAAAATTTTAGACTACCCATATTCTATCATGTCAAGCCTTCAAGTATGGAAGTGATTACACCATGTCATTCATCTGTTACAATGCCTTTCCGAGTAGCTTTAATGTAAGGATTTCCTTCACTGAGAAAATGCCTCATGTTCTGGTTGATTTTGATAGCCAAGATTTCATTGTGCAACAGTGAATCCATGAAAAACAACCTTAGTGAAATAAAAATCCATGAAAAATAACCTCAATAAAATAAAAATCCAAGAGAAGGATTCGATCAACAACAATGGTAGTGACATCAAGGAGGATCAGCTTTGGAGGTGCATTGAAAGAGTAAGATATCAATTATGGTAGAACCATCACAACTGAATTACTGACATTCTCAAACTATTCAAGGTCATTGAAAATATCCATTTTCATCTTGACTATTATTGAAAATGTAGAGGACAAGTGGATCAATCATCAAACCCCAAGGGAACTTAGTTCAATTAGTATTGATGTTAGAAGTGAATACTCTCCCCCGAAGACAGAGAGGTCACGATTTCGACTCTCATGCTCCTTGGGGCTATGGTTTACCTAGCTTACCATCCATGGATCATGGGGAAGTATTCAGTGTGAAGATTTCTTCGGAAAAAAAAATGGATCAATGATCTGCCTGACTAACAGATTGCATCAAAACCATCATCTTCTCTTGTCCATTCCATCTTTTGATGGAGGGATCCAACCATTCATACCATCGAGCTTTGTATTGTTTTGTTAATTTTCAAATGAGCAAATCAGAAGAAATATGTGTGCATTGATTTTTCCCATTTTCCAGAGCAATGGTTTTTATAATTCATCTATTTTTCTTTTCAAATATCTCCCTTTATCATAATCCTCATCTTGCCCGAATTTTATTCATAACCTTCTTCATGAATAATATTTATATATTCACTGACTCAGCCCTAAGGAGAATAATTTTCGTTCACTGCTATATTCGTTGTAAATATGGGAAGTTTCATCCCAAAACAACCATGACATGACATTATCCAATGCCTTTGTAGTAATTCATATTCTTTACCTTGGTAGACAATATGTATACCTCTCATTCCTTTCGACTAAGTGCTACGTTGCTCACCACGTGATTTCAAATTATATATTTCTCAATATTAGAGCTTTTGGATGAGTTTGCTCAACAAAATCTACATTCTTCACCTCCCAAATGATGTTGTGATGTGGATTTTGTTGTTGAACCTAATGATATCAAATGCATTCATGATAATAAATGGTAACAATATTTGGCTAGTTCTTTAATTTGCATAATACAAATAAATGTGTAATTATTAATATGTTAAGAATGTGTGTTTTCTTTTAGGAGGTCACAAGTTCAAATCCAGAGGGTTAGGGTATATACACTTTCATAGAATTTAACAATGAAATCATTGTATGGAGGGAGGTCCCTTGTCCCACAAACAAGGAGGTCTCATGCTCCAATTTGGTGTCTAACTTGATCGTGACCTTAAAATTAGATTATTTTTATTATTTTATATTTATTAACCTTATAAATACATTAAATAAAATAATATATGATAATGTTAATTTATATAATAAGTAAGAAAATGCATGACCATTAATATCTCTGAGAATCTTTTACCATAAATGTATAAAGTAAAAACAATTGCTTGATATTAAAATAATTACATAACTATTAATGTGTAGTTGTTAACTTTTAAACACATTAAATAAAATAATAATAATAATAATAATAATCTATTTTTAAGGTCACAGCCAAGCCACACCAAATTGGTGTATGAGACCCCCTTGGTTGTGGGACAAGGGACCCCCCTCTGCCCAACGATTTGACTGGTAAAGTCTACAGAGGTATACATACCCCACCCCCCTCTGGATTTGAACTTGTGACCTCTTAGGAGGAAACTTTAACACCTTATTTCCCCCAGCTTGTAAATATATATATATGAACTGGCCAAGAACTATGGAAAACTCATACATGTGAATATGCGATGTAAATAGACCTTGAGGAAGAGGTCAATGAATGTGAATAAAATTCTGAATTTATTGCAGGATTGTTGATGAGGGGATGTGCAGAAAAAGAGACCACGATGGCAGTGGAAGGCACCTGAAAAGGTGGCGTCAACTTCCACCGAGAATTAAATACCATATTTGGACTCCACTGGTCCGAAGAACCAAAAGCGGCTCGCTGTCCCTGAAATTTAATGCCTTGCAGGCTGGTAGGTTGATGGTTTGATGAGGGATGGGGAGGTGAACCGCCTGTCCATAGAGCCATCATGACTGACCAGCGCAAGGGTAATCATTCCACACGCAACCTCGCGAGAGGATAAGGCGTATGGCAGAAACGATTGGGGGGCAGACGCGAGGGGAACTCTGGCAAAAATTCTTACGCAGAGTGAGTGATAGCAGGGAGGGAGGATTGCAACCTTCACTCATGGTCACTGGCAGACGGAGAGACGCAGTCTCAGAGCATCGTGGTCTCAGCTCGGGGGTGGCTAGT
>CBVK0102619240.1:0-21520 GCA_900067695.1 Picea abies
GGAAGATACAATCCTCCAATGTCAAGAGAGAGTTGAAATCTCCATCCTTTCCCCTTCCTTCCACCCAAGAATATATGAGAGATAATAAAAATTTACATTAAATCATCACCATCAACCAATCATCACATAGAACCTGATAATGCTTCATGAGACTTCTTAAATTTATTCAATTCTTCAATTCGTGGAGTACTCTGATCCTGTATATGATATTACTCAATGTATTCTATGAATCTCCTTCAATTTTCACTCCTTGAATCCTCCCCAAAAAGAAGTTATAGAAAAAATGGTAGACTTTATTCAATTCTGGTCTATTCAGGGGACCGAACTTGTATGGAATGCCCCACGCTCAATATTTAACATACAATTATGAAACTCACATAAAACAAACTACAATCCATACTGTTTCCAATGAAATTTGTCCCATGTCATTTTGATTCTCGATGAAGAAGTTATGACTATTTTACCCAGAACACCTGCTTATTGACTAGCTTCAGGACTGGTCACAAACCCTGTCTTCCACAGAGTGTATCTCCATAATTATAGCAAATCAAGAGATGAAATTTTTACCAGAGGTACCTTGATATGTCTTCTCAATAACATAGCAATTTCACCATATGAATAGTTCTAGAAAAAAAGTTATAGAAAAAATTGTAAGATGACCTAAAAATAACATACCTTAGAACACATCACCAAAAGACTTCATCCTCCCTTGAAATACGACCTTCTTTACTTCTTATTTCCTCTGAAATTTCACTTGTATCAAAATGAATGTATAATGATGTTTATCTATACCATTTTTTTCACTTTATTTTAACTTTAGGGCCGACCTGACACTTTCTTATTTTGTAATTCTTTTCTTTAATTATCTTCGGGACCTACATGTACTTCTTTCTTCAATTCACTTTGTCGTCCTCAAAAATCCATTTCTCCTCAACCATGAGGATCCACGTGACGTGCCACATAACACCGGAAACAACATGATGTTTACTATCCATTCATGGGTGTTGTATATGCATGTGCATTGTCCTTCATGTCCAAATACCTTTATCAATCTTGTGGTCCAAAACCCATGACTAGGGTTGACATCAATGACAACAAACAATCTTCCAACAAGTATTATATTGTATTGGTAGCAGTCCTGTCACCTTTGAATAGAGAAAAAAATTGTTGAGTCCACTTTTCATCAAAATTTTGAGTTTAGCATGACCTTAGGAAGTTGAGCTCGTTACTGAGAGTTTACTCCCCTGACTGGTTACTCTTACAGTCACTATGGAGAGTTTGATTGATTCCTCCTTCATCTCAAAGTTTCATCATTGAGTCTATGCTTCTAGAGTCTTCCATATGTCTCATGCTCTTGTTCAATGGATCTCTATCAAAATATGGGTGGGAAGGGAGTATTATATTATATTGGTAGTAGTCATGTCACCTTTTAATAGAGCACAAAATTGTTGAGTCCACTTTTCATCTTGTGCTCTTTCTTCCTTGAGAGAGTCCCATTGATGCACCCATGCATATCATTTAATCCACTCATATTTTGAGAACCCGAGATGATCCATTGAGTGGATTTGATGCATAGGATTGGAGGTGGGTGCATCACCAACATGTTTGATGATGCATATTTCAACTAGTGGTTCGAATAGTTGATTGATATTGATGATTACCCATATGTTGGAATGGAATTCCTAGGATATCCTAAGCTAACACTACTTATAGATGACGCATAGGGTGACATAAGTAAGTGGCCACTTTTATTCTTTTAAATTTACAATTTTTTTTGTTTATTATTTATTAAATGAAAATACAAGAGGAAAATTATTTTTGGTAGGTAGAGTGACTAACAAAATTCTCCGGTAATGTAGAGGTAGGACTAGTCTAACCTGCAGGGTATTCTAGGAATTAACATAGGGGTAGAGTTGAGGATCAGTGTGGGGGAGAGGTTGAGAGGGTTATACATGCTATCCAATGAAACCTAGAGGGGTTAACTTGTAGGGTATTGATGGCTCAAGTAGAAGACCTCTTGGAATGTGACTAGAGGTAGGTGGTGGGGGTACCACAGGCGTGGGTTTGACTCTTCCAAGCAGTGGAAAACATCATTGTATTATACCATGAGACCTATGGAAATCCCAGGACTAAGGCCTAATTTTCATATGGACTCATTTTTTATATTACATGACCTTACATATGTAGCATTAGGGGCTAGGATGCACAATTTTGTATAACACTCTACGAATTTTGTACTTGATGATAACATTAATAAAATATTTACATATTTTTTTATCCTTACTTATGTTCACAAAAATTGCATTATTTCTTATCATGTTATATACATGAATTTTATTTTTTATTTTAGTTAATGTGAAAAATTCCAATCTAATACATATTTAGCCAATGCATTAGACAAATAACTGGAATTTTTTGAAATGTGAACATATGTAATGAATTCAAAAGGGTGCTCGAGAAGTCACACCCATAAATGTTTTTGATGAATAATAGGGTCATGGACACGATGCACACCATTCAACTATGACATCACCAATTATGAATCTAGGTGAACTAATAAGTGCAAAATTCTATGTGAAATGGCTTCTGATAGCAGTTCAATTGCAACAATATAATTAGCCACATTATTCGTCGTAGGACCTAGATAGGCACCTCTTGAGGTTACAAGTTGGCCCGTGGGGGATTAAATAAACCAAAGAAATAGAAGTGAAGTTCTGATTGTGGTTAATAACACCATTTGTGAACCCCACAAACACAAGTGTATTCAAGGATATATACTAACAAAGAACAAGGAATGATAAGAAATGATTGAAAATAAATTGAATGCTAAAAAAGCTAAACATAAAAATATACTAATGTACAATAATTACAAAGGGAAATGCCTAGGCATTTCTACTTAAGTGTAATACCTCTTGATATAGAACCCACTATGGGGATCAAATTTCATGTTTCGCTTGTATTCATCTTACTCATAAGATCCATTCTCTAGAACACACCTCACAATGTAAGGATCGTGCCAAATCAGATTAAATTTTCCTAACCCCAAGGCATCCTTATACCAATTGTAAACCAAGACCAAGTATCCTTTGGAGAAAAATTGAGGGTATATAGACTTATCATATTGATAATTAGCACACTTTTTATGAGCTTAATTCACCATGGATGCATCTTTTTAGTTCTCATTGAGCTATTATAGGTGAATGAGGCATTCTTATAATGAAGTAGTGTCAGGGAGGAGCTCAACAACTATCTTGAGTGACAAAATTTCACATTCGATTGGAAAAATGGATTCTACTGCATGAATGAGTTAGAAAAGTGTAAAAATTGTGATGGCATTCAATTAGGTTCGATATGCCCAAAGATCTAGAAAATGCATTAAGTTCCAGTTAGATTTACTTGCATTAAATGTTTGCTAGAGAATGGTTTTCAATGACTTATTGAATTTCTCTACTTAACCATTATCCTACAATGATCCGGATTTTATGAGCAGAACAAAATGAATACATATTATTAACAGGTGCTTAACACAAAATAACAGAGATACAGTAAAACTAGTTTTCTATTCATTAACGAAATAAGCTAAAACTGTAAAATGTAGCAGAAACAAGCTTGCTGGAATGGTGGTTGCTTATCTCTGAGAAGAGATGTGATGGTAGCGTGCATTCGCAAGAAAAAGAAGATTACCATGAGGCTCTGAAGGCCTTTTTAAAATAATCAAGAATTTGAAAAACCCTATACATCCAAAAACCTAACCCTGGGAGATGAACCGCCAAAAGTCATGTGGGCCCTATTTGGGTAAGTTAGTACATCAACTTCCCGAGGTCGTAACTTTTGCATACGATCTCCGTTTTAGGCGTGTGATAGACCATTGGAAAGGTATCATCAAGGAGATTCATTTTGGGGGATCAATGATTCCTTTGGATATCATTTAGGAGCTCTATCCCGAAAAACATTTATTTAGGCCCTCAAAATGACCCCGAAAGTTAAAACTGCTAAAAATAGTAAATTGCCAAAATTGTTAGAAAATTGTTTTGAGCTAGTTGGAAAAGGTGGGTGGCCATAGATATCCATATGGATCAATCCTACCTCCTTATGAAGAAATGGTCTCCATTGCGTTGAGGTCCCCCATTAGATGAGGAAATTTTTGCTGAATTTGGCCCCGAGTGAGCCACTTGCCTTGGTGCAGGAGCTGCCCTGCTTTGATGACTCGATAAAGATGGATCCTTTTTTGTTGAGTGCCCTTGATCTGTTTGTCCACAATCTGATCATTGGATGCCTGTTGTATGCAATTGGGGTTGATCTATGTTGGTTTCATTTGTTCTACTACTTCTGAGGTGTCCAATAATGGTGGGAAATAAGGGCGAAGGAGATCCACGTTGAACACTAGGTGAAAACCAAGGAAAGGAGGAATGTTGAGCTCAAAATAATTATCCCCCATGGCCTTGGTGATAGTGTATGGCCCATAACGGAGTGGGAAAATCTTTCGATGGGGTCATGTAAGGCATTCTTTCTACAAGTGCAACCAAACTTTGTCGCCCACCTGAAACTTATGTGGAACCCGATGTTGATCATGGCGTTGTTTGTACTAGTCATTGGACTTCTGTAGGATATCCTGAACCTGTTGGTGGATGTGCTGGATCCTCTCAATGAACTAGGTGGCTTTGTCAGCTTCAATTGGCGTAGGATATGAGTTAGTCGAGGTGACTGCAAGGGGAAGTGCAACATCTATGGGTCCCAATGGTTGGAATCCTAACCCCACTTGAAAGGGGTTGTGGCTGGTTGAGCTATGCAGGGCTCAGTTGTAGCTATGCTAGACATAGGGAAGGCTCTCATCCCATGTGCGAGGGTGCTTTGAATTATACATGTGAAGGATATGCACAATCATTTGATTTACAACCTCAATTTGGCCATCTGTCTGGGGGTGGAAGGTTATGGATTTGGTGAGCTTGGTGTCCAACAGTGACCAAAGGCTAGACCAAAATGTGCTGAGAAATTGAATATCCTGATCTAAGACAATGGTTTGTGGGATTTGAAAATGTACCCAGACTCATTCAAAGAAGATCTTGGCAGTGGCCTCTGTTGTGATGCTCTTCTTGTAGGAAACCAGAATCGCCATCTTAGAAAAGCGATCAACAACCACAAAAACAAAGTCATTTCCCCACTTGGTGGATGGGAGGCCTGACATGTAGTCCATTGAGATGGATTCCGATGGCCTGCCAGGAGTAGGAAGAGGGGTGTACAGGCCTTGTTTCTTAGTGGTCAGTTTGGCAATAGCACAGGCAGTGTAGGACCTGATATACTTGCTGACCTCCTGTCAAAGTTTCGGCTAGTAGAAATGCTTTTGTAGCATTGCCACTGTCTTTTCAATGCCGAAGTGTCTTGCCACCCGAATGTAGTGGGCTTCCTAGATCAGCTTCGCTCACTCACTTGATGGAACACAGATATGGCTCAGATGACACAACAACCCATCCTGAAGATGGAAATTATTGAAAATTGAATTTGCACCCAACATTTGGTAGGTGGTGGTGAAGTCAGGGTCTATCTCATAGATTTGGGGCCATCCAGATGTCTCATGGCTGCAAGATTCTAGCACCGTGGTGAGTGCCATGACTGGTGGTCTACTGAGGCAATCAACGATGCGATTGGTGCTTCCTGTTTTATACTTGATGTTGAGGTGGAATTGCTGCAAGTATGTGGACCACTTTTGATGGCGATCATTCTGCAATTTTCCCTATGTCTGCATGAACTGTAGTGGCTTATGATCAATATGGATCACTGTCTCCTTCCCAAGAATGTAATGTCTCCACTGGCGGCATCCTTGCACAATGGAGTACATTTCTTTGTCATAAGTAGGGTACTTATAGATAGTATCTGACAGTGTCTCACTATGATAGGCCACAGGGTGGTCATGCTGAGTGAGAACGACACCCACAACATAGTCCGAAGCATATATCTCAATCTTAAAAGGATGTTACAGGTCTGGTAGTGAAAGTACTAGGGCTGAGCACAAGCGCTACTTCAAATCATCGAATGCTTGTTGTTGGGACTGACCCCATGCAAATTTCGCCTTACCACCACCCCTTTTTATTTGGCCAAGGGCCCATGCAATATGGGAGAAACCCAACACGAACCTACGGTAGAAATTGGCAAGGCCCAAGAAGCTCCGAAGCTTAGTGAGTGTTGTTGGGTCTGGCCAGTCACAGATGACTTGGATCTTGGCTGGATCCACATGTACACCATGCTGATCAATGATGTAGCCCAGGTAATGGACCCTGTCCATGCCAAAGGATCATTTTTCCAAGTTGGCGTATAGCTTGTGCTACCGTAGGGTGTGCAGAACCTGCTAAATATGCTGCAAGTGTTCTGTCCAAGTCTTGTTGTAAATTAGAATGTCATCCAGATACACCACTACAAAAGTATTGGTGAATGGTTGCAGGATATCATCCATCATCCTCATGAAAGTGGTTGGAGCATTTGTCAAACCAAAGGACATGACCAACCATTCAAAAATGCCTTCCTTTGACTTGAAGGTGGTCTTCCATACATCTGTTTGTTCTATTGGGACCTGGTGGTAGCCAGACTTCAGATCAATCTTACTGAAGTATTTGGCCCCCATGAGTTGATCAAGGAGGTCATCGATTCAGGGAATCAAGTACCTATTTCTAACTGTGATTTTATTCAGAGCCTGGTAATCAATACAGAGTCTCCATGTTCCATCTTTTTTCTGTACCAACACGATTGGGCTCCAGCAAGGTGATGAGATGGGGCGGATGTGCCCCTTGTGGAGCAGTTCTTGGATCTATCGCTTGATCTCCTCATTCTCTAACAAAGAGTGATGATAGATTGGCCCATTTGGTAGATGTGTGATGGGGGTTAGATCGATGGGGTGCTTGACCTGGCAGTGCAAAGGTACCCCTATAGGTGAGGAGAAGATATCTGAGTATTCTTCCATGAACTTATCTACTTGCTTCTGCTGTGTGGAGAGGTTGTTTGCAGAGACCCTGGATGTGGATGTGATCTTTGACTTATTCTAAGAGAAAATAATGAAGAAAATAAAATTCCCCTTCTGAGAGATGACCTTCCTACATTGCTTAGTAGAGATCAAGGAAATAACACTAGGTGGGACTGCCTCAGGTATCCTGTACAATTTCCTGTTCAAAGTAATAATAACACTACGAGGCCTAGACTCATATAAAACATGATGTTTCCATAAATAAGGTTGTCCCAAAAGAACATCACAAACTTCGAGAGGAGCAACATCACACAATACCTCACCTTTTAAGGGATTGATGTCGTATCACAGTCGACACTGTTGGCTAACGCAAAGATCTCTTCCTTAGTGGAGCCATCTAATGGTGTATAGTTGTGGGTGCAACATTGTTGGTAGGGCCAGCCGCTTGACGAACTCTACTGAGATAAGGTTCTTCTGGCTACTGCTATCAATGATGAAGTGGAACGGGGTGCCTTTTACCCAAATCTGTGAATGGAAGAGGTGCTCTCCTTCTTCTGGATCGTATGGTTCACCAGGCTGGAGCTTGGTGGTAGCAATGGTGGCATTGGGTTCCGCATCAATGATCCATCTTCCCCTTTCTAGTTGTGCCTCAGAGTCATAATCTGCATCTGATTTAGAGGCTTTCACTTCAGCCACCAATGACTTCTTTGAGCAGCAGTCAACAGTGTTATGCCAAGGGCTCTTATGGAAGTCGCACCACTTCCCGATATCTTTCTTTGTCTTTCTAGTGTCCTCCTTTGCTTGCGTCTTGGACTGGTTGTCCTGCTACTGTGCATCTTTTCTCTGTCCTTTTTTCAGTGGGTCAGGGATACCCTTTCATGGCTTTTTTTGTGAGGGGTTCCCAGGCCCAAATTTCAACGTCTTTTGTTTGAGCTTCTGCTCGATTTTGACGACATATCGGTAGGTCGCACCCAAGGATGATATGTCAAGAAATTCCATTTCAGTATGGATGTATCTATGCAGAGCACTGTGATACTTGAGCACTTGATGTCACTTTGAATCTTTGATACCCAACTTGGTGCGCAAGGTATGGAAGATATTTTTGAAATCTGGCACTACTTGGTCTCTTTCTTACCGCAGTGTGGTCCATTTGGTATACAGGTCGTCATAACTTCTGAAAGAGTAGTATTGTTCCTTAATAGAATCCCTGAAGGATTCCCAGGTGGCTGTGACTGAAAATAATGAGGTTTCCTCTGTTTTCTTTTTCTCACATAAAGTTTCCCACCAATCTTTGACATGGGGAACAACTTTGAGGAGTGCAAGAGTAATCTTTTCTTTATTCGAAAAGTTATGGACAGAAAAGTACCCTTCTAGTAGATTCAACCACTTGTCTACAACATATGTGTCTATCTAACCTTCAAATATAGGAATATGGAAGTTTATTTGTATCTTAAACGGGGCGACACCTCCGTTTGAAGAATATGTGTCACCTGTTGGTAGTCGTCGAAGGATTTGCGCGAAACTATCCATCATCTTGTTCCTCTGTTGCATGAGGGATTCCTCAATCAACAGTTTGAAAGGATCTCCTATCCCATCATATTTATTTTCTCCTGCCATGGGAGGTCACTTGGGTGTGCGAGAGCTTCTTTCCTCAAGAGAAACAAGCTCGAGACCCAACTCTTTGTACTCCGACCTCGTTGGGGACATGCATTAAGACGACAAGGAGCAGACTGCTCTGATACCACTGATCCGAATTTTATGAGCAGAACAAAATGAATACAAATTATTAACAGGTTCTTAACACAAAATAACATAGATACAGTAAAATTGGTTTTCTATTCAATAATGAAATAAGTTGAAACTGTAAAATGCAACGGAAACAAGCTTGTTGGAATGGTGGCGGCTTATCTCTAAGAAGAGATGTGATGGCAGCGCACATTCGCAAGAAAAAGAAGATTACCATGAGGCTCTAAAGGCCTTTTTACAATAATAAAGAATGCCAAAAACCCTAGACATCCAAAAACCTAACCCTAGGAGATGAAGCGCCAAAATTCATGTGGGTCTTGTTTGGGTAAGTTAGTACATCAACTTCCCAGGGTCATAACTTTTGCATACGATCTTCATTTTAGGCGTGTGATAGCCCGTTGGAAAGGTATCATTGAGGAGATTCATTTTGGGGGATAAATAATTTATTTGACTATAATTGAGGAGCTCGATCCGAAAAAACCTTTATTTAGGACCTCAAAATGGCCCCGAAAGTTAAAACTGCTAAAAATAGTAAATTGCCAAAATTGTCAAAAAATTGTTTTGAGCCAGTTGGAAAAGGTGGGTGGTCACCGATATCCATATAGATCATACAAGTAGTATGCGATGAGTGTTCCTAATGGAACCCTAACTTTGGTATTAACTTTGATATAATTTTATTTTGAAAGTGACTACCATGGTGAGTGAAAATCTCCCTAGGTACACTAAATCTGGCAATGACCTAGTTGAATATGAACAGTGTTGCCATCTCACCATTTTTTGAAAAGTGTTATCATAGCTTATCCCACTTGGTGAAGTAGTATATGGCCACAGTAATCTATTTATGACCTCAGGTTGAATCCAGGTGACATGTTGTAAAGTCAACCCCCGACTTGGTGAAGGGACCAATTGTGATAATGGGATAAAGAAGAGTTGGGTGTGCATGCATTTTTCTGGTAAGAACTTAACACAAATGAGATTTATTGATATCTTAAACAAAATATTTAAATATTGAGGGCCAAAAATATCCTACACACAAAATATTTTGGGTTGTTTCCAACCTAGAGAGGTGACCACCATAGGCTCCGCTATGAAAATCATTTAGAATCATTTCAAATTATTCATGGCTCAAGCAATGACACAACACTTGATCCACCCCTCAATGATACAAAGTGTTGCTAATGATCAGTTAGTTCCTTGTGATATGGCGAACATGACACCACTCATCATGATAGAATTTCTAGGAAAACCTTTGAGTCTAGAGATAATAAGATGTCTCCATACCAAGGGTCATATAAGGTGATGTTGGACAAGAAATATGGAAATAGTGTTCATGAAAATTCTAAGTATGGAAGATGCATGCAAAGAAGAAGAACACAGAAGAGAATAAATCAAGAGAAGAAAGCGAGAGAAAAGGAAGGATAATAGCCCGACATGCTAAAATAAGTCAAAGCACAAAAGAAGCATGCAAAAAGGAAAAGCAGGAAAATCCAGCCTGATCAATGAGTCAACTTGATTTTTCATGAATTGTAATATGGTTTTGGGGTGAGTACAGTACGATTTTAAGCTCTAGAATTCATGTATAAATATGTAATGGGTTGGGAGAATAGGGGTTCCTCTCTTTAGTTCTCTCTAGTTCGGTTGTTCTATTGTTCGTCTGAGTGAGAAAAGAGTTTGAGAAGGAAATATTCTATGTCTGAATGTTAAGGATATGTTGTAGAGAGATAAGTATTTCACTACATAGCGACTAGGATAGATGAAGGAATAAATAACATGATGTATCATTTGTAAGCACAATGTGCAATATTGAGTAAATTGCAGAAAGAATAATAAAGAAGCCAGTCATTGTGAATGTAGCCCAAAGTTGGGCGAATCACATTAACTATTGTGTTTACTTGTCTTTTATGTCATGGATCATGAATATTCTCTGTATGCATGTTAGATTAGATCTATTCATTACATGATGGTGGTGCAATAGTTATGGATGTTACAGTACTTGGTTTATGTTGCAATATGAAGTACAATGGTAATGCATAATTGAATTCACTAAGTAACCTAAGGAGCTCAAATACAGAATAATGTTCACATAATAGATAGGTAAGAATGAATAAAACAATCACCTCCCATTCCCTCACTACTACAGAAACTTGGTTCCTGCAGCCCCAATAGATTCCTCGGGTGGGAATTCACTTGCATGCAGGTGATGTTGAAAGGGTCAATATCTGAAGGGTTTTGTTGGTCAATATAAGTCAAACCTAGGGTCTTACAACTATGCGCACGTGCCAACAAATGGTTCTGTTGTCGAGGCCCAAAATCTATGATTGAGGGAATGTTTTGGAGGCCAACTAAAAAGGAAATATCATAATGGTTAGAAGGGAAGGAATGAGATTTTGATCGAGAAGAGAAAAGGAATGATCAGTTGAGTGAAGAGAAATGGATGCAAAGATATGTATACATAGATTTGCATGAAAATTTCTTTGGTGAATTTCTAATTATTTTGACCAAGAGGTTGGAAATATTAGTATAGAATACTGGAAGGTACCAAACCATATCGTTGAGGAACTAGAATCATGATTTGGTAAGAAAATTGAATTCTATAAGTAATAAAACTTCTCGCATAGTGGATTTCTGGTTGGATAGTATATTAGGAGGATATATTACAGAATTTTCAATAGATTGTACCCAATCATACAACATTGCACAAAAGGGACTTCTTCGAAGGTCCTCATGGAAGGTTCATGAAATCATTGGGTATGTGGATATATATGCTATTGTGTGACAAGTGCATGATGAAAATGGAGTTTGACTACTAAGGGGATTCATGCACATAGGGGAATCAGGGAACGACAAGAGGATAGTATGAGGACATGAGAGAATGAAGGAAGCAATGAAGAAGGAAGGGAGGTATTGAGGATGCATAGAATCGAAGAAGTTATATCATAGGAATAATATGAGTTTGGAGTACTACATAGTGGAAGGAGGTTCAAGCAGTGAAAGAATGGGGTTGAGAAAGGAGATTTTCACAGTGATCCAAAGTGGAGAGGACCTTGCACAATAGTCCAAATAATGGATATACCACACATAAAAGAGAGGAATAGGATTTCCAGTCCAGTCCTATAATAGAAGAGCCATCAATTCCTACTCAGACTGGATCCTATGTTGAACCCATGGCCCCATGTGCATCACCACAATTTGAGATAATAGTTGAAGACTTATCAAAAGAAATTATAGTTAGCAAGGGAGGATAGAGTAGTAGCAATCAGATTAGTGGAAGTCATACGCAGGGTCAGGGTCAACCAACATTGCTAAGAGGAGGGACTACACAAAGCAACATGGTAGGGGTAGACAACACTCTTAGACTGCTTGAGTTCCATGAAGTTGGGTTAGAGGACCCAAAACAACATCTATTTGTCTGCAAGACAATTTGGGATGCAAACAATGTCCAGGATGAGGCCATGAAGATTGTACAGTTGGAAACAACATTTATAGGTCACACACTAGTATGGTACATGAAGCTACAGAATACCACACCTATAGGACAAAACAAGACTTTGGAGAGAAAAAGCACCACTGAAAGAGTTCAAGAAAACAACATCTAAGTTGTCATACATAACAAAGCTAAAGGAAATTAAACAGGTGCAAACTGAGTCACTATGGGATTTGGATCAAAGATTTACAGATCTGATGGGTAGACTAAATTTTGAGATATTTGATCAACAACATCAAGAATGGTTTATTATAGGACTTATACCACACATTCGTAGGTCGTTGATTCAAAAGAAGGTTGTGTCGTAGCCTAGAGATTTGGAGATTGCAATGAAATTGGAAGAATTCCTTGTAGGAGACAGTGGAGGGATGGCACAAGTACAGATGCAGTTAGTTTCTTTGATGATTCAATTGACAGAACTCACAAAAGGAAAGGAGAAATGGGAACAAGTTCGGTGTACCAAGTGTAGGATTGAAGGCCACCACAAGGACGAATGACCAACATTTACGCAGTATTTGGCAACTGGAGCACTGAATCCATTACTAGGAGGGGGGTATTGTGAAATATGTAAGAAATGAGGACATCATTTGACGAAGTGTCCACTATTATAAAAATATTAGAGTATTCCAAGGAGCTTATTTTCTAACTTTTGCAAGTTAGTCATACATGAAGAGAAGGATTGTTGTGCATTCGATTTGATGGGGGAGAACACTTCAAATATGTACAGGATTGAGGAGGACAATGTTGCGATGGAAGGAAGTGGTCTATAGTATAATAATTAGAGAGGATTTAATCTAGAAAATAGAGGAAATTTTGGTAGAGGTCTAGGAAGAGGAAATTTTTGCAGAGGAGGAAGATGACCAATAATATGTTACAAATGTAATCAACCAGGGCACTTAGCCCACGACTGCCCGAATCCATGTACAACATGAAAATATTATATATCATTGGAACATGAAACATAATATTGTCCTCAACTACTTGTGAAATGGAAGGCAAAAGAGAATCAAAACTAGAATCAAAATGAGAAGGTACAAAAAATATAATCCAAATAACACAATGAAGGACCAAGCATAGCAGTTGTTACACATGGAGGAGCTAGAAGAAGGGTTGATGCGACGAATGGAGGGAAGCAGGTTGAGAAACGGGTAAGGAATTTAACAAGACCTATGCCAACATTCAATCCTTAGCAAGAAAATGAGACATATCAGAGGGATAGAAAAGAGGTACTTGGAAAGGATTGGGGAGAATAAACATCATATGTGCCTCATGTCGAAGATTGCGCTAGGCCAGAGAAGTCATGTGGTAAAGAAATAACTCTAAGAGAATTCATGAGAACTTGTGTAGAGTAGATCAAAGATGAAACTTCATTGAATACACTATATGAAATGATTGATCATTGCACGTAGGGAAGGGAAACTCCCATCACACAGAGGGTAGTAAATCCGTTATTGTACAAAAAGAGGACCAATGAAGAATCCAGATTCAGTGCGCAGATTGGGAAATATGATGTGGATAATGTTATCCTAGAATTAGGATCTGATTTGAATGTGTTACCAAAGCATACCTAGGAGATGATGGGGAAACCCAAGATGATCTGATCTCCTGTTCAGTTAAGGTTTGTGAATCAACACAAGATAGTACCAATTGGTAGATTGACAAGAGTACCTGTAAACATAGATGGGGTGTGCACTATGGACAATTTAGAAGTAATTGAGATAATGGATGATAGTCAACCATATCCAACATTGATGGGACTGGAATGAGAATTTGATAATTAGGCGATCATTAATTTGAAGAGGAGGGAAATAATATTTGAAGTCAGAGATTTGAAAGTTACTACACCATTGGACCCAATAGAAGGAAAGAGGTACATAGATCTAGCAAGAGAGAACGACATTGACAACTTGTATAACATGAACGCGTGGATGGATGATTATGTTAACCCCACTATAGATGGTGTAATAAGTTGGTGAAGTATCATTTAGTGTGCATCAGATTTAGAGGAAGGTTTGGAGCATTGGTAGCATAGGATGCATGAAGTATCAACGAGACGATGTTCACACATAACCCGAGCATTGTGATGGATTGGAACAGAGCTATATGATCCACCCAAGTATGATGGATTGACTAATATAATATTTTTTGTAAATGCATTTGAGTTGTAGGTACCCAAAAAACAAAGGTTGTTGGCACTAGATGTTGTCCTAAAAGAAACTCTAGCCAGATGGTGGGATGCACACAAAGAGGGAATGGAAGACTGGTCGCACTGTAGAAGACTAATGGAAGTGAGATTTGGTACCAAGATAGATCATATTGCACTGAAGTATACATGGGAGAATGATCTAGTAGGTCACATTGAGTAGTGCAGAACCTTATGGAGTGCAGTACCAAAGACAAAATGGATGCACAAATTTATACATACACTAGATACAATTCAGAAGAACTAGTATTTGGAATTGGAAATTCCCAAAGAGACAGAAAGATGGGACAAGATGGTCCAAATATTCAAATTAAAATTTACATTTTAACATGAATCTCCATCAATATATGCAACATTACAGGTTATCTGAACCAAAATATTTTCATAAGAAGGGTTGGTGGAGTTGGTACCAGTGTGGAGTGTGCATAGATCTTCGATGACTTTCCATGAGTTATTAGAGTGCTAAAATGTTTCTAAGGAAGAACATGATGAAGAAGATCTCGAGAATGTGCAAGTACCTGAAACAAAAGGAGAATGGGCAGTATAAGGGTAAGAGCTTAAGTCTGTTGCATACACATATCCAATAAACACACATAAGGTAAATATTGGGATGATAAAGAATCCAAAGTTTACATAGATAGGGGATTACTAGAGTGATGAGACAGTAGAGATGATTGTAGACGTACTATGTAAATATAAAGACCTATTCCTGACTAAATTTTTAGAGATGAAGGGGATAGTTGGGGACTTAGGTGAGATGAAGATTCCTGTTAAAACCATGTGTTAATCCAGTGAGACAGAGACATTACAAATTAAATCCTAATTACAAGAAGAAGGTGAAAGTCGAAATAGATAGGATATTGTACATAGGGACTTATATGTTTGGACAATGTTCAATCTACTGAAGGATCACATAGAAGTACTTAGACTAATGTTGGATAGGTGAATCTACTGAAGGATCACATAGAAGTACTTAGACTAATGTTGGATAGGTGTAGATAGTGTCATATTTTGCTAAATTTGAAGAAGTGTATTTTCTACGCACCATTTGGAATCTTGTTGGGCCATGTGGTCTACAAGTAGGGATTACTAGTGGATTTGGACAAGATTGCATTGATTCTGGATTTAGAACCACCCACATCAGTCAAACAGTCAAGAGAAACTCTGGTTCACACATATGCGTAGATCACAACACCTATGGAAACTTGTTGAAGAAGGAAGTGAAGTTCCAATAGAATGAGGATTGTCATAAGGTTTTAGACACCTTAAAGAAAAAACTAGTGACCATGTCGATTTTGATCTTTCTAGATTGGAAAAAGGAGTTCCATGTTCATGTAGATGTGTCATCCATAATGTTGGGCACAATACTATCTCAACCAGGGGAAGGAGACATAGATCACCCAATTTATTTTTCAAGTAGGAAGTTGTGGAGGGAGACATAGATCACCCAATTGTTTTTGCAAGTAGGAAGTTGTCCATAGCAGAGAAGAATTAAACCACTACAAAACAGTAAGGATTGTCAATGGTATATGCATTGCAGAAGTTTGAACATTATTTACTGGGGTCTCACTTTAAGATGTACACAAACCATTCTACATTAAAATAATTAGTGAACAAGCCAGTGTTGAGGGGGAGAATATGCAAATGGCTATGGTTGTTTCAAGAGTACATATTTGAGGTTGTGGTGAAATGAGGGAAGCTGATTGCAAGGCCAAATAATTTATCATGTATATTATCAGGGGAAGATGCAGGTAATTTAGATGACAACTTACCATATGCTCAACTATTTATAGTTAAAATGGTGGATGATTACTTCTCAGACATCATCTAATTTCTAAGTACGAGAATGGCCCCATCAAACATGATAGTCACATAGAAAAAACAATTAGTAGTGAAAGCAACAAATTATCAGTTGATTGCAGGGAATTTATGCAAGTTGGGTGCATATGGAATATTGAGACGATATGTGTTGGAACATGAAAGGCCTATGATACTCACAGAAGTGCATGAAGGAATTTCAGGAGGAAATTATGCAGGTAAGGAAATGGCACAAAATATTTTTTGTGTTGGGCTCTGGTGGCCCACATTGCATAAAGATACTAAAGAACTTTTTTAATCATGCGATGTATGTCAAAGAGTGGGAAATCCATATAGGAGGGATGAAATGTCTTTGAATTTGTAGGTTACATTGCAAACATTTGATAAATGGGCCATAGACTTTGTGGGGCCAATCAACCCACAAGAAAGAAGATCAAGGGAAAGGTATATAATCACTACAATGGAGTATTTGACCAGATGAGCAGAAACAACACCAGTCATAGACTGCACCGTGAAGACTGCTAGACAATTTATATTTGAGAATGTAGTCACATTATTTGGATGTCTGCACATATTATTTAGTGATCAAGGAACACACTTCTTGAATAGAACAATTGTAGTATTGAATAAGGAGTTTCAAATCATCATCAGAAGAGTACCATGTATCATCCTCAGGCCAATGGGACAGTGGAAGATTTCAATAAAATCCTGGAGAATGGTTTGAAAAATATTTGCAATGTAGGGAGATATGATTGTGACTTAAGATTTCCCGCAGTGTTATGGGCCTATATAACTACTAGTAAAACATTGACAGGGTAGACACCTTTCAAGTTGGTCTATGGGAAAGAAGAATTGATGCCAATGGAGTTTATTCTACCTATCTTGCACGTTGCAACAATTACCAATCTTTTGAACTATGATGCAATAGAGGAGATATTGTCGCAGTTGGTACATCTTGAGGAAGATCAGTTTGTCACAGGTTTCCATCAACAAGTTTAGAAAGAAATAGAGAAGGCATGGCATGATAGACACATTAAACATAAAAAGTTATAAGTAGGAGACTTAGTATTACTCTATGACAATAAGTTTATGCAACAACCAGAGAAGTTTTGAATTCATTGGTTAGGACCCTATGTTATTCATCATGTGACAGAGGAAGGTGTTCCGCAATTGGAAACCTTGAATGGATAATTCCTTGGAGGAATGGTGAATGGGAGTCGACTAAAACTCTATAGATATGGTCGACCATATGCACAGTAAGATGCACTACACTAGAACACATGTATCATAGTAACTATACTATACTAGGGAGGTAAAACATAGAAAAACATATAAAAATTAGAAAAAGGAAGAAAAACCAATAAAAAAGTAGATAAATAAAAAGAAAAATATTACATAGTTCAAAGGCATAAGAAATTGAGAAGAAGGAATGATCATCATGCTATCAGGATGTAATTGTGCTAATTAAGAAAATAATACACAAAAGCAAAAGACCACAAAGAAACAAATGTGAAAGAAATAAAAATTTCCCCATGGAGTAATGACAAGACTGTTAAAGGCATTAAAGCACAAAAACGATGGCTACAAAGTGGTAATTATAAGTCATAAAGATGTCTTATAACAATGAATAGTAAAAGACACCAGAAATCATGACAAATTGGCAATACGAGGAAAAAATCCAACGACGGATGTGGTAATAAAGAAACATTTATTTAGCCATTCATCAACCCCATTGGATGATTGCACAAGTTAGTGAAGTCATCATGTGAACAATTGGCAAGGTCACGCAAAATCAATTGAGGATCACCAAGATTTAGTTATTGTTATTGCGAGCTACATGCAAGTGACAACAAACCGAGAACAAGAGTAGAGCCATGAAGGAGAGCCAGAGCTGAAGCATTTTTCAAGGATTACAGGTTTTTACATCAATGGCACCACCAAAAGCACATGTTCTCATACCAAATAAGGCTCGCACAAATGCATCACCAATAGAAACAGAGGTATTGGAGGTTAATGAGACTCCTAGAGTAGTGTCATCCTTGGATCCAAGGTTTCCCCGTGATTGCATCCCACCATAAAAATATGATGCCCCACTAGTGATAGTGTCGAAGCTTAATGTTAACCACATATTGGTGATTCCCAGTACACCAGAAGGGGTCATCATCAGTGAATATATGTTGGGGAAGGTGCCACAACTCAAATATGCAGACCATGAAATTATAGACACAGAGAAGTTCCAAAAACTAGCACCCCACCGTTATCTGGAATTGAAAGTAGACCCAAAAACAAATTAGAGAAGACTGGTACCCTAGGTATGGGCTAGAGGGTTGGAGTGAGTAGGCATACTCAATCTATTCAACATCCCACACTTTGGACTGAGAAATGAAGTAAATGAATGTGTTAATTTTCTCCTATATTGCATGCATGGAAAATATTTGTGGCTAGATAGGCCAATATCGATAGACATAAACTTGATTGCAAGAATCATGGGTTTACCAACATAGGGGGAAGATCCCACCCTCTTTTTTTCCAATAGAAATACAGACAGAGCCTTTTCAGAGGCCATGAAACAAAAATTTCACACAGTTAGAGGGGTGTGTGGCTTGGATGTGCCAAGCATTTATGACCCAACTATCAAATTTGTGACACAATAATTATCCTACAAACTGTTATGGAAATGCAAGAAGGACCAAGTGCCAGCAGGGGTGATATTAATGAGATAAACATGTGTGTAAGGGACTTCAATGAGATGGTAACCCTTCATGTTAAACTATTTTCTTATTGACTATGTCAATGCATAAGATAGAGGCATGGGGTTCCATTATCCATGGCTTCTAATTTTTCTTGTGTTCACAGCATGGGAAGAGCCAGAGGATGCATAATTCTTTAGCCTAAGAGGGAAACCATGTTTAGTAGAAAAATACCATAACTTCTGGTATACAAAAAACAAACAACGCCAAACAGACAACAACATAGAAATTTTTCTCTACGTTGAATAGATTTGACATTGCATTAAGGACACATTTTTCTCTACGTTGAATAGATTTGACATTGCATTAAGGACACACTATGCATAACTCCACAACTGGTGGAAGCATACACACCAATCATGTATTTTCAATCTAAAGGACATCGTATATATGTCCATGCAAATAAGGACCTGAGAGAGGAGTGGGTCTAGGTGAAGTACAAGGTTACTAACGAAGATATCCAACTGATCATATAGGATTGGGACCTAGATTGGAAGATCCCTGTAGATGACACTGAGACAACACAACCTAGTAATGAATAGGAAGAACAAAAAAATTATACATGATATGATCATGAACATGGTCAAGAAAATTATGCAGGGGGTGTACCAAATACTACACCATTGAAATAAAAAACACAATAGACAGTTCCCAAGACAAGAAAGAAAATAAGGGACAAGCAGGAGGTGTGCAAAAAAATATGAAAGCGCACAAGGAACTAACAATTTATAAATTGAACAATGACGACATGGATTGAATTGGTTACCAAGTAAAGGATTCCACTGAGAAGGTATTTCAACAAATGACATAGTGACAGGAATACATCGGTAAGAAGATGCAAGATAAGTTGACTAAATTGCAACAATGACTGGAGATAGTGAGTGTGGAAGTAGAAATAAGACCTACGGAAGGACAACCAACTGACACAATGGGGGAATTAGAAGCTACCACTTCTCACTTCTCACAAATAGTTGAAGGGTGCAGAGTGATAAAAATATCAGTAGATGCAATCGTGTTCCCCGCACCCGAGATGTAGAAATAAGTACAAAGGCTAAGTCACTTAGACTTAGTCATCTCATATATGCCCATAATAGTGTTACAATGATTTCAAATGGGTATTTCATAGGAATTACGACTCCACGCAGACACCACTTCTAACGAGTGGATAAAAGTTGTTGAGGAAAACAAAGAATTACAAAAGGAATACACAATCGCTCTCTAGGAAAAGAGCACAACCGAGCAAAAAGTTGAAAGAATATTGAAGGAAAAGAGTGAGGCTAAAGAAAAGGATGAGAAAGAAATGAAGGAAAAGGATGAAGCTGAGAAAATGGCACTTCACATACAAACGGTCATCCATAAGTTGTATAAAGAAATCACAGAGGCAACAATCATAGTAGAAGCAACCATGGAGGAACAAGTGTAAAATATTGATGAAGTAATCCAATGCTTCCACACGAGGATTGAGGATCTACAATTTCAAAGTACATTGGGAACACCACCGAAGGAAAGAGTAGTAAGAGAGAGAATCACTATGAAAATCATAGAAAACATCAAGAAGTTCTAGGAAGAATGCACAAACAATTGCGAGGAAAGTGCACAAATCTAGACACAACTGGTAGAGGATCCAAAAATGAAGGCCATGGAAGAAAAATTAATGAATGAATAGGAAAAGGTGAAAAAATATTCATAGAGCATAAAAACCCTTCCATTGGTTGTTGAACAGATGAAAGCCATTTTGGCATAGAGGCAGTCATACATGGAAGTGGAAAAGATGCAATATCAACATAATATCCTTCAACATCACTTAGGACCACCACAAGAAGAAGCACTTGAGGTGATAGGATAACTAGCAACCACGTAGGGCAAGGTGAAGCAAGTAGTGCAAGAAACAGAAGAAAATCTTATGTCCCTTATTGTGTAGAGTGTAGAAGAAATTGTGGAAATAGAGGCATCAATAATAAATGAAGTTGTGGAAGCTAAGGATGCCTCCCAAATTTTCATCTAAGCATGGAGGAGTGTGCAACAACCCTAAGTGGCTCAAGACAAGCTATAAGTGAGTGTTGGGGGCCTATTGGACATGCAATGTGGAAATAATATTCATGAAAATATTAAGTATTGAAGATGTGTGAAAAGTAGAAGAACAGATTAGAGAATAAAGCAAGAGATTAAAGCGGTGAAAAGGAAGGATAACAACTTGACATGCTAAAAACAATCAGAGTGAAAAGCATCATGCAGAAGGAAAACCGAGAAAAGTCATCCCAATCAGCGAGTCAACTTGAGTTGTTGTGAATTGTAATAGGGTTTTGGGGTAAGTAAAGTAGGGTTCTAAGCCCTAGAATTCATGTATAAATATGTAATTGTTAAGCCCTAATATTGGCTCATTACCCCTTAATTGGGGCATATTTGTAATTTAGATTAGTAATGTTATTTTATTTATGTCATCCTTAGGCCATTAGTTGTAATTATACCTCCTAGTCTCCTATATATACCAAGGAGACATTTTCATTTTGAATCATTTTGTACTTGAACATTTAAGTGGGTTAAAAGGAGGTTGCCCCCTCGAAGAG
>CBVK0102619266.1:0-10079 GCA_900067695.1 Picea abies
ATTTATGTCTAGAAGGATCTCCTACTTGATGAAAGAACAAGAGGACAGACCTAAGCCATTGAACATTGGGGACTTGGGTATCGAAGTTATAAGAGCATTAGAGGAGCCACAGAAGACCAAAATACCTAATCCATATGATGGAGTATTACCTTTGGATCTGAAGAAAGAACCTAAGCAACGCGAAGTGACTATGTCAAGAGAAGATAAGAATCAGAATGGAAAAAGATGACCGAGATGAAGCTTACTGGAAAAAAGGCTAGGAAGCTAGGTAAGAAGAGGGCCAAAATTGGATAGTTATAGAAGACTCCAGAGGAAACTTCAAAGAAGGAAAAATCACAGGAATCGAGCTTCGTCGGGATATCATAACAACGCCTGGAAGGACCACTCAATGACACAGTGATCTAGGAATTTACTGAGCAAGAGGTTGTCACACTACAATAGGTCGAAGAAGATTGAGCCAAGCTCAAAGAATTCGAGGAAGAATTGATCAGACCAGAGTGACTCGGGACAAGTCACAATTGATTGTTGGGGGCATGTTGGGCCTTGACCAAGTTTTGAAGAATACTTGGTCATATTTGACTTCTTTTCGGACTTCGACAACTTGCCAAATATGGAGTGCAACGCGAAGCGAAAATTAGGGAAACTAGACCTACTTTTGGGTCTCTTTAGGGTTTTGGGTTAATGTAACGGGAATGGGATGTCAGGCCATGAGTTCACCCACGTTTAGGCCCATTTTTTTATTCTATAAATAGATACTTAGGCAATGTAAGAAGAGGAAAGGGGAGATAGTAGTACATATATGTGATGTATAGTTGATGGCTTAGTGACAGGACTAGATCCGTGTGATCGAATGTAAGAAGCTCGCAAGTTGTTTTGTGTTGAAGTGCAAGGAATAAGGATCTAGCTAGCTGCGCAGATCTTCTGTCCTATGGGAAGCAAGGATTTTTGAAGCTCTCTGATGTAACTGCTTGACTGAGATAATAAAGAAGAATATCTTGTGGATGTAGCCCTAGGGTGGGGGTGAACCACGGTAACTTTGTGTATTGTGCTCTATGCTTTGACCTAGTGTGTTTATCTCCTTCTTGGCTAAGTGCTTGATGTGATTAAATATATTTAGTTATTCTTTGTGCTTCTAAGATAGGAATGAATGTTAGATTAGATATATGATTAGTTATTGGTATGCTTAACCTGATCTATCTTGTTGTGGCTAAGTGCTGAATTATCTTAGATCTATGTACTCACTACGATACTATGTGCTATCTGCGAAGTGTTGTAAGGGTTGAATATTGATGGATAAACTATGCTAGATGATTTCTAAGTTCTATAATCATAGATCTGTGTCCCAGCTAAGGTTGCATACAACTGATTCCTGCAACCACCCCTGCCTCTACCTCGGGTGAGACTTCATCTGCACCCCTGCCTCTACCTCGGGTGAGACTTCATCTGCTTCCCAGGTGTTGTTGAAAGGGCCGATAGTTAGGGTTTTGTTGGTGCACTCTTAAGCATTGAACACTGGGTCTGCTCCTGTGCCAACATGACCCTGAAATTCATTGTATTGGAGACACCCACCATTTTCCCCATTTAACTCAATATGCCTATGAGGATTCCCTCATGAACGGTCAAATAAATGAGCTAAGCAAGGTGGAGAAAGCCAATAGTAATCCCAATAAATATAACCTCAGGTATCAGAATAAGGAACAGAGGTATGACATCCCTGATCAACCCTCCATAGAAGAGAAGCCTACTAAAGATGTAGCAAACAACAACAAAGAAAATAAATCCTAGAGTCCTCCACCAATAGCCAAAGACCTTGTCCTAGAGGTGAGAGAGATTTTGAAGCCCCCTTCCTCTTTCAACTTTGAGCATGAAATTTAGAAATTCAAAATCCCTGTACCCCTCTTACAGCTGGTCAAGCATGAAGATTTTAAAAGAATCCTCTCTAAGTTGTTGATTCTTGAAGCCCCAAATAATTCCACAAACTCAGTAAATCTCCAAGATGAGAAACCAATAGTCATCTTAGCTTCTATGGTAGAAGACAGATATGATTCGTCTCCCCCCTTCTACACATCCATGAACATACATGATAAGGTGTTGCATAACTTCCTGATGGACTCAAGGGAATCTCAGGATCTCATGCCCAAAACTATCATGGATGAACTGGGACTAGAAGTCACAAAATATTATCATGATTTGTATTCTTTTGATTCAAGGAGAGTGCAATGTCTTGGGATCATCAAAGATCTAGTTGCGACCTTGTTTCAGCTTCCCATGAAAAGTATGGTCATGGATATTGTGGTAGTTGATGTTCCTCCCAAGTTTGGCATGCTTTTATCAAGATCGTGGATTAAAAATATTGGGGGAACCTTGCAGATGGACCTCACATATGTTACCATTCTTATGTTTGGAGGAGAACATAGAAGATTGTACAGAGAAGCTTAGTTGGCCTACATTATCACTGATGAAGAAGACCCCATTAATCATCATATATTTTCCCTTGAATTTGATTTGGGATCTAGCTTATTGCAACTTATTGATGCCCCTGAATCTCATCTCAAGATCAAAAAGTAGTCCATTACCCCGTGAAGACCCTCCTCCAACTACTTCTCTTTGGACGATATTTTTCGACAGAGCCTCTTCTAGGGAGGGTGTTGGTGCCAAAGTGGTTTTTGTGTCACCATGTCAAGAAAACCTATCCACGTCATACAAGTTAGAGTTTGAAGTTACCAAAAATATGGCAGAATATGATGCTCTTGTTTGGGGTTTGAGGGTTGCGAAAGATATGGGTATTGAAGAGCTAGCAGTATTTCAGGATGTTGAACTAATTGTTCATCAAGTAAAAAATGTTTATCGAGACAAGCATCCTAGGCTTAAGACTTACACGAATGAAGTATGGGACCTCATTGATAGTTTTTTCTTGGCTTTCAACATTTCATATATTCCAAGGGAAAAGAATGTCATGATCTATTCTCTGGCTGTTTCAACAAGAAATTTCAAAGTCCCTCTACCACCTAAACTCAGGTATGATGTAGAAGTGAAATATACACCCTCTATACCTGACAATGTAAAACATTGGAAAGTGTTTGAGGATGACATTGAAATCAAAAGATTCTTGGAAACTATCAAGGAGTTTTCTGTATTGCACATTGATCAAGATATTGACTCTGAAACAGAGCCCCATCCTGATGTTTTATTGAAAAAGATCATTGATCATCACATTGTCCAGCTACCCAGAAATCACATCCCAAAGGGACTAGTTCCTTTGGAAAGGATTTTTGATAGAAATGATGTGGCAGTGAAGGGAAAAATCTCAAATGATGATGTTGATGTGGTTGAGTGCAATATTGGCACAGAGAATCTCAAATGATGATGTTGATGTGGTTGAGTGCAATATTGGCACAGAGCAGGACCTAAAATTTGTCAAATTTTCAAGAATCATGTCAAGAGAGCAGAGGGCCGAATATACTGAGCTATCAAAGGAATTTTCTGATGTGTTTGCTTGGACATATGAAGATCTTTGAACATATGACACCAGTTTTATTGAACAGAAGATCCCATTGAAAGAGAGGGCCAAACCATTTAGGTAGAAATTAAGAAAAATAAATCCTATGATACTTCTTATTATGGAAAGGGAGATGAACAAGATTTTGGATGCTCAGATTATTGTTCCTTTGAGATATTCTGAGTGGGTAGCGAACCTGGTCCCAGTGAGAAAAAAGAGTGGAGAAATCAGACTCTGTGTTGACTTCAAAAATCTGAACAAGAACTGTAGGAAGGATAATTACCCGCTGCCAAATATGGAACACATATTGCAAAGGGTAATTGGTGCGTCTAGGATTTCCATGATTGATGGATTTTCTAGTTACAATTAGATCTTTGTCTTGGATGAGGACAGAGAAAAGAAAAACTTCACTACTCCTTGGGACACATTCATGTATGCCAAAATTCTCTTTGGATTAATGAATGTAGGAGAAACCTTTTAGTGAGCTATGGACATCACCTTCATTGGGGAGAAGGATCAGTTTGTGATCATCTATCTAGATGATATAACAGTGTTTTCCAGATCTGATAAAGAATACTGATGTCATTTGAGGAAAGTCTTCTTGAAGTGAAAAATGTTTGGTCTCTCCTTAAATCCCAAGAAATCATTGTTTTCCAAGAAGGAAGGGAAATTATTGGGGCACATAGTATCAGTTGATGGGGTCGGAATTGATTCAAGCAGGGTAGAGGCTATTCAAACCTTGTCACTTCCCAGATCCAGGAACGAAGTTCAGTATTTCCTGGGAAAAAATAATTTCTTAAGGAGGTTTGTTTCCAATTTTGTTGAGCTGGTGAAGCATATCACAGTCATGATGAGAAAGGGAAATGAAGTAAAATGGACTATTGAGTACTGAGAATCCTTCAACTAGATCAAGAAGGCATTGAATGAGGCACCTGTGCTTATCAATCCTGATTATTCCAAGGATTTTCTTATATTTTCTTTTGCTTCTTATGATATGGTGGCAGTCATTTTGCTGCAAAAGAATGTTGAAGAGCTAGAGAAACCAATTTCATTTTTCGGTAGGGCATTGAGAGATGTAGAGGAGAAATGTGATATCATGGAGAAACATGCCTATGCCCTTGTAAAATCTCTCAAAGATTTCAAAGTATATGTTTTTCATTCAAAGATAATTGCATATGTTCCTTCAACCTCTCTGAAGGACATTCTCATTTAGCATGACATAGATGGGAGAAGGAGCAAGTGGATTGCCAATATCTTTGAATTTGATCTGCAAATAAAACTCACCAAACTAGTTAAAAGTTAAGGTTTAGCCAAACTTTTGGCTTAATCTAATTGTAAATCTCTAGGGGTTAATTTCATCAACACTTACTTAGAATATTAGCAGGATAAGTTGCCTAATAGCAGTCCTCAGGATAGCCCTCCACTAGTAGAATGCACCTAGTATAAAGGTATTATTTTTTTTTTGCACGAGTTAAAGCCCCCTGACAGAATGGGGATGAGCAAGGCAAGAGATTTAAATCTCAAAGAGGTTAGATATTGCCTTATTTACTAGGTCTTGTATTGGAAAGACCCTTTAGGTGTTTGTCTAAGATGTTTAGATCCACAGGAGGCCCAAAAGATTATTTTCTACATTCATAGCAGCCTGTGTGGGGGGCATCATTTCTGGAGAACCACAGTCTACAAAATTCTTAGGGATGGGTACTACAGACCCACTTTATTCACTGATGTCTATGCAAAAATTAGAGCTTGTATCCAATGTAAAAAATTCTCAGGAAAGCAACAACTCAAGTCTTTTTCATTGAATCTTGTAGTAGCTTCAAGACCCTTTTAGTAGTGGGGTCTAGACTTTATTGGCGAAATTCATCCTGCATTAATAAGCCAACATAGATGGATCCTAACTACCATAGATTATTTTACCAAGTGGATAGAATCTATTCCCACAAGGAGTGCTTCTCACAAAGTCATCCTAGGTTTTCTTGAATATATTATGGCAAGGTTTGGATGCCTGAGCAGAATCATCACCGATAACACTGCATCCTTCAAGGCTGAACCACTGGTCAAATTTTGCAAGCAGTTTGGAATTTCGTTGATCCACTCTACCCTCTACTACCCTCAGGGAAATGGACTGGAAGAGTCCTCTAACAAAAGCCCGATAAAAATCATCAAAAGGCTGCCAGGGGACAAAATGAAAGCATGGGATTCAAAGATTAAGTTTTTTCTGTGGGATGATCGAGTGACAATGAAGAGATCCATGGGTCTCTCCCCTTTCCATATTGTTTATGGGACTGAAGAAAATTTTCCTTCTCACCTTTCCCTACCTGTAGGGAAATTATTCCAAGACTACCAAGGAGAGCCTGATGATATGATCAGAACAATACATCAACTGGTAGAAGTGCAGCAGACCAAAGAGCAGTTGCTAGACAAAGTGCATGAACATCAAGAGAAGATCAAGAAAGCCTTTGACAGAAAGGCAAGAAAGGATGATTTTGAGCTGGGAGATATGGTTCTCAAATGGGAATTGACAAAGAAAAACAAAGGAAGGCACAACAAGTTTGAAGCCCTATGGATCGAGCCCTTCAAAATCTCTCAGATATATCCAAATAATACATAGAGGTTGCAAAATTTGGAGGCCGATCAAGTTTTTGGTGGCCTTGTAAATGGGCATTTTCTCAAGAAGTTCTTTATTTGAGCCACAAGTGGCTCCCAAGTTTTTGTAAATATCATTTTTCTTTTAGTTATCAGTTTTATAGGTGACTCCATAGCCCAACAGTAAGGCACTGAAGCTGCAGAAAAATTCTTGGCATCGGAGCAAGCCATCCCCCATGGAGCCTAATGTTATCACATTTATTTGTAAAAGGGGTTTATTCCTAAGAAGTTTGCCCCTTGGAGAAATCATTAAAGAAAGCAGGTAAAAACCCACTATTTGGCTTATATCCTAAGTTGGAGGTGTGATGTGACGTTTTGGCATGACATGATAAGATGCATACAAATCTGGGCAATCGGGAGCTAAGCACCCCGGATCGACGATCGATGGCCATATCGGGGCATCAACATGCACACAGAATAAAAAGGGTAGAGAAGGCTAGGAAAAATAGTCATGGTTTGTGAAGGTGCTACGTGTCATCCAAAGACACACATCGGGCCCAAAAGCGAGGAAGTTCCAAACCTCTTTTCACAACCCCGATATGTGCATGTGCACATAATTTCTTATCTAGGTCCGAAATGTGTCTGCTCCTCATCACTTCTTATCCTTCCATCTATCTTCCACTCACTGTCGCTCCGGTACCCATCCCTTTCTGATATCCCACCACCTATGCCACCTCACTCCAAATCACCACTATCCCATTACACCTCAGCTCCCATCCTAAGTTTCCTCATCCATCCTTAGTTTTCCACGTAGTCATCTCCCTCCCGCTACTCCATAACGAGTGCACCAATCACTTCGTCCATAGCCACGTCTACCGTTAGGCTTCCCTATAAACATCTAGCTCAGATCTAGGTAGTGAATACTAAGGCTTCGACATATTATAGGTGCAAAGTTGGCTTGATCCATCCCTGATCCCAATGAGGTACTTATGAATGTAGTTGGCAATGGTTGCACATCATTTATGCCATAAGAAGAAAGCACAAGAAAGGATCTCATTTAGTTATCTCATCAACAGGTCTATTCTAAAGCCTGCTTGTGTCTAATCGGAGTTCACGTCTGGTCAGAGACTATATACATGGTCTGACAGGAAGCATGCACACATAATGCCTTCAATGCAGCTTCTTGATTATGATTATGTGATTTTTATTTTGAGTATAAATACTCCATTTTGATATTTTTGTAAGGGTCAACAGTAAAACAAAGCTCCTGTAATGTAAAGTATGAATGAACATTATGGTTCTCTAGTTATGTCTATGTATTTGAGACATCTTTCTTACTGACAATCAACTTTGTTACTCCCTCTTGTTTCCCTCTTATGCTGAAAGAGTTCATTGTTGAATGATTCACTTGAATTATTGTGGCTGCATTATGATGAAAGTTTTATTATAGTGTTGTCATGGTTCCTTTCAATTTCTATGAGATTTAAATTCAAGAAGTTCATGTGTTTAAATTGTTCCTCCTTGGGTTTCCGAAAGACTTGATGTCCTTGGCAGACCTCTACTTTTTTGCACCGACATATTCCTCCTACTCAACCTTACTACAACTTATTGAGTGAAGTTAAATCAAGGCCTCACCTGTTAGTGCATATTAGTGTAGTTTTCTTAGTTGAGACGATATTTTCCTGAGACTGCACCCATTTGACCCTTTTATAATCAATCTGTGACATAAACTCTAATGGGTATCAGGCTTACCTCTATTGCAATTCAGAGGTGACCTCTTGTCCTAACATTTCTGGCACCATTGTTGGGGATGAATTGAAAATTTTTCCTGGGATTGAACAACAAAGCTTACTGGTTTTGAAGGTGCATCATAACCAAGTATATCAAGATTGCAACTATGCACCTGGAAACTCCACTGTGGTGACTCCATTTATGTAGATCTATTGGCGACTCCATTGTTTCAGCTATTGCTTCCAGAGGTAGACATACGAGGTGTACTCCATAGCTTCCTTTGGCAACACCAAAAGCTGACCCAGAGAAAATTATCAGAAAGGGAAAGGCCCTTCATGAGGGTACTTCTACTGCTGAAACATGCATTTATCATGATTTTCATTATCCTATAGGAACTCCAATTTCTATTTTTTAGCATTTTTTTATACCTTCTGTTGGAGTTTCCCTAACTTTGAATTTTGGGAGTGTTCCTATTGAGTTTTCCTCTCTCGGTCTGGCATTGGAGGGAGAAACCATTGTCACTCCTCTCTCCCATGAAGTTGTACCATGGTTTAGACCCAGCGCCTCAAAATATTTTCCTACCCTAGGCCTTACCACTCCTCCTCTTGTTAGAGTTACTGATCTCATGGAAAGAGAGACCCCTGTTCCCTCAAGCCCTCTAACTTTTTCTCCAAATCCTCTGTTGTTTCCCTTGCCCCTTGGAAGCTCATCTCCAGCCTCCCCTGTTCTAACACCTTCACCTCCTAGTTCTCCTCCACCTCATATCCCTATGACAGGTGCCAATCTCCCTAGAAAAAAAATGGATGCCATAGTGGCTGCAATATATGCCCCTCTAGTCTTACCTCAGCATATGAATTCTCTCCATGCTAGAGATTACCTACAATATTTGCCAAAATTCACTAGACAAGAAGATATAACTATAGAAGAGCACCTTGTTGACTCCTATAGTTATGTGGATAACCTGAATATTGAAAATGAAGATGTTTGGATGAGAGTATTTGTCGAGATCCTTGATGGTAAGGTTAGAAGTTGGTTCATAGATTTGACCCCTCGATCCATTGTTGGGATTGAGGCTCTAGATGATTCTCTCTTGATATAGTGGGGGGATAAAAAGGAATTTATGTATTATATCACAGAATTTGTGTCCCTGAAGAGGAAAGAGGGAGAATTAGTCTCTAACTTCTCAAAAAGGTTCAATAAAATGTATAATAAGATCCATGCTGAAATAAATCCTACTGAAGCCTCTACAAAAATCACTCATGTTGCTACTTTTGACCCTGATTTATGCCTCCTCATCAAAGAAATAAGAGATAATTCCTTGGCTCATATGCAAGATGCAACCTTGGAAGTAGAATCCAATGTAATGGTAGTTGGCAGAATTAGGAACAAAGATGGAAGAGATAGAGGAAGAGAGAGGTATGAAGCCTCAACTTCTGGTTCCTCTACATCCCATCATCAAGTGGATGAATTGAGCAAGATGTTGAAATCTCTTTCTGCAGAAATGGAGAAAATGAAGTTTGAGCGGAAATAAAAATGTCCCAAATACTGATAATAGAGGCAACTTCAAGAGGCCAAATAATTATTATATTTTAGACACCTCCCTAAAATAATTATTAGCATGACCCTAAAATTCATTATATTTTAGACACCTCCTGTTTTCCCCATTTAACTCAATCTGCCTACGGGGAGTCCCTCATGAACAATCAAATAAATGATCTAAGCAAGGGGGAGAAAGCCAATAGTAATCCCAATAAATATAACCTTGGGTATAAGAAGAAGGAAGGGAGGTCTAACATCCCTGATCAGCCCTCCATAGCAAAGAATCCTACTAAAGATGCAGCAAACAACAACAAAGAAAAGAAAGCCCAAAATCCTCCACCAATAGCCAAAGACCATGTCCCAAAGGTGAAAGAGATTCTGAATCCCCCTTCCTCGTTCAACTTTGAGCATGAAATTTAGAAATTCAGAATCCATGTACCCCTCTCAGAGATGGTAAAGCATGAAGATTATAAAAGAATCCTCTCTAAGTTGTTGATGCTTGAAGCTCCAAATAATTCCACAGACTCAGTAAATATCCAAGATGAGAAACCAACAATCATCCTAGGTCCTATGGTAGAAGACAGATATGATTCATATCCCCCCTTCTACATGTCCCTCAACATACATGATAAAGTGACGCATAACTTCCTGATGGACTCAGGGGCATCTCATAATCTCATGCCCAAAACTGTCATGGATGAACTAGGACTAGAAGTCACAAAAG
>CBVK0102619270.1:0-10491 GCA_900067695.1 Picea abies
GTATATGCATGTGCATTTTCCTTCATGTCCAAATACCTTTATCAATCTTGCGGTCCAAAACCCATGACTAGGATTGACATCAATGACAACAACCAATCTTCCAACAGATCCAACCCCTCCATCAATAGATTCATAACATCCTTCAAGCTAAGCAAGACAACTTCTTCAGCAAGGTAAGCAGCACACCAAGCTTTATATTTAGCAGAAGTCTCCCCATCTCCCAAGGGAACTTGACACAATGGGGACTATTTCTTCCTAAGGGGGGAAGAATGATCCAGATGGATCTTAGTGGCCATCCACCTCTTCCATTGAATCACCATTTTGAGCATGTGGTTTTGATAAACCATGATATTCACCCTTTTGATGGGGAATCAAATGTAATGTCATCTTCATTTGTTAATTACAAACATCATTTAATTATTTCCTAGTGGTCTTATGTACATGCCTACAACATAGCGTTAATGCACTGGATCCCATTGGAACTCTGTATTTAAGAGTGCTCAGGCTAGAGTAGTACTGGGATGGGTGACCACCCAAGAAGTCCCAGTGTTTTACATGCCTATGGAATTTTATAAACTTAGCCCAATTTATCCCATATGCATCATGGGAATTGTTCTCCTCTCACTCTCTCATATATAATTGAGGTGAAGGAGGCCCTTTAAGCGGGCAATGGAGTGTGATGTAAATCTTGTTGCAAATGAAGCGTAGCTAGCATCTCTTTATTTTCATAGATAAGCTACCCCATTCTACCGATTTGTGTTCTATAGTGTTTTTCTCTCTTATTCATTAATAGAAGTTAGGTTTCACTATATTTATGTGTTTCTTGCAATATCTCTGAGTATTTCCTTTTTGTATCTATGCTATATTTATGTCTTCATGTCATTCTCAAAATAATCTGGATCGCCTATATGCAGGTGTTCTATTATGCATGATGAAGAAATCAACATGCCTATGGAATTTTATAAACTTAGTCCAATTTATCCCACATGAATCAAAGGAATTATTCTCCTCTCACTCTCTCATATATAATTGAGGTGAAGGAGGCCCTTTAACAAAGAAATGGAGTGTGATTTAAATATTTTTTCGAATGAAGAATAGCTAACATCTCTTTATTTTCATAGATAAGCTACCCCATTCTGCCAGTTTGTGTTCTATAGTGTTTTTCTCTCTTATTCATTAATAGAAGTTGGGTTTCACTATATTTCTGTGTTTCTTGCAATATCTCTATGTATTTCCTTTTTGTATCTCTACTATATTTATGTCTTCATGTCATTCTCAAAATACTCTGGATCACCTATATGCAGGTGTTCTGCTATGCATGATGAAGAAATCAAATGCCAGATCCAAGAACTAATTATGAAGGAACACATCATACCAAGCTCCTCACCTTATGGGAGCCTAATTGTTATGGTATAGAAGAAGTGTAAATGTGTTGAACCTGCACATGATAGATCTAGTTAAACAATAATACACACATTTGTAGATATAAATGGAGAAAGAAGAAGAAGGAGAGAAAAGAATGAAAGAATTCTCATTAACCGTTGTGAATAATGAATAATTTACACATGATATACTTTGTATAACTCAATGAGTGCGCACTAGAGGAGAACCAATACACCATAGTGGTGGTCTAGAGTGATATGGACACACACCAGCAGTTACGGGAGTGAACTGCCACCTAGTCTAGTCTCTCAGGCAGTTACGGGATTGAACTGCCACCTAGTTGAGTTAACTAGTCAACTAGTCTTCAGTTAACAGAGAGTAGTGAGAAGTTGACTCAAGGAATCAAGGGTAATGCACCAATATGGTGATGATCCTAAGGCAAGGTAGAATTAGCATGGTGATGATTCCAATGTTTCATGGTGATAAAACCAATGCAACATCTAAACTCAAGTCAACTAGTCAAACTGAAGTGTCAACTGAAAGAGAATATTCTCCAGGTGGAATATTCTCCCCTAAAACATAGGAGACTGGATAATGACTAATTATGACTAATAAACAAGGAAAAACCTTAGGAAAAATAAATCCTAGGTGTGTGTGAAGTAACTCCAACAAGAAGGATAGGATATGGTGAATTTGTAGTGATTATAGATCCCTAAAAAAGGTCACAGTAGAAAACCAGTACACCATCCCTCAGATTGACGATCTTCTTGATCAAATCAAGGGAGCCAAATTTTTCAATAATATTGATCTGAAGTCAAGCTACCACCAGGTGCAGATTGAGAAAATTGATGTATGGAAGACAACCTTCAATTCTAAATAAGGTCTCTTTGAGTGGTTGGCCATGCCTTTCAGCTTGACTAATTCCTTGACCACATTCATGCAGATGATGGATGATATATTGTGACCATTCACAAAATCCTTTTTGGTGGTATATATATATGACATCCTCATATTTAGAAAAACCTTTGAGGAACATTTGAAGCACATCTAGCAGGTCTTGGGCACCCTATGACAACACAAGTTATATGTCAATTATGAGAAGTGTTCCTTCGACATACAAAGAATCCAATATTTGGGATACATCATGGATGAACAGAGTGTGCTTTTGGATCCATCCAAGATCTGAGTTATCCATGATTGGCCTGCTCCGAAGACACTGACCAAGATCCACATATTCTTGGGCCTCACCAACTTCTACCGAAGGTTTTTGTTGGGGTTCTCTCATATCACTTGGGCCATAAGCCAAGTGACAAAGGGTGGAGTGAAGGAAAAATTTGTTTGGGCTTCATCCCAACCGAAAGCATTCGAGGGCACCAGTCCTTATTCTTCCAGACCTACAATATCCATTTGAGATTGAGATAGATGCTCCAGATTATGCTATCGGTGAATTCCTCACTCAGCATAGGTATCCAATGGCCTATCACAGTGAAACATTATATGTTGTTGTTCACAAATACCCCACCTATGACAAAGAGATGTACTCCATTGTGATGTCATGTCGAAAGTAGAATCATTACATTCTAGGGAAGGAAAATATCATCCACATTGATCACAGGCCTCTATAATTCATGCAGACACATGGAAAGTTACATAATGAATTCCATCAGAAGTGGTCCACGTACCTACAACAATTCCACTTGAATATCAAGTGCAAGAAGGGAAACACCAACCATGTCATAGATTTCCTTAGTCTACCCCCAATTGTGGTGCTAACCACAGTTCTTAACTTCTGTGGGCATGAGACATCTGGGTGGCCACAATTATATAACAGTGAATCTAGCTTTGTTACTCCCTATCATACATTGAGCGTAGGAAAACTAGTTCCAAAATTTCATCTTTAGGATGGACTGTTATGCCATCTAATCCATATATTTTTTCCTTCAAGCGAGCATGCAAACCTTATTTGGGAAGCTCATTACAGTCGAGTGGTGGGACACTTTGGTGTGGAAAAAATAATTGTAGTTCTGCAAAATCATTTTTATTGGTTGAATCTTCGAAGAGATGTCTAGAAGTACATCAGATCATGCATTGCTTTCACCATTTCCAAACCTTCCATCAAGAAACAAGGGTTATACACCCCTCTTCTTACTCTCGATAGGCCTTAGGAACCCGTCTCCATGGATTACATGTCTGGTTTTCCTTCTACCAAGCATGGGATGAATATGTCTTCATGGTCATTGATCAATTATCTAAGATGGTATTTTTGGCACCCTACAAGAAGAGCATTACAACCGATGCCACCACTAAGCTCTTCTTTGAATGTGTTTGGGTTCATTTTGGGCTCCCATGGACCATTGTTTCATATTGATACAGTAGGTTCCTAATTGATTTTTGGTCCACCCTATGGTCGATTATGGACACCAAGCTGACCAAATCAATTTCCTTCCACTTAGAGACTGATTGAAAAACAAAGGTAGTCAACAGGATGATTTTCCATATCCTAAGGATGTGCAATTTCAAACATCCACACACATGAGGTGAGAGCCTTCCTTATGTTCAACATAGCTACAAAAAATCCCTCAACAACTCTATTTTTGACAACCCTTTCCAGGTGTGCTTGATGTTCTATCCATTGGCCCCCATTGACATAGCTCTATCCATTGCAACTACATAGGAAGAGTCCTCCCATGCTCAGAACAAGGTTGATCAAAAAGCCAAATTTGTTGATCAAATCTAGCACATTCAACAACAAGTTCATGACATTTTGTAGAAATATGATGCCAAGTCCAAGAAGTGCCATGATCAACATCAGGTACCACACAAGTTTCAAGTGGGAGATAAGGTATGTGTATATTTTAACCTTGTACAATTATTTAATGCAAACAGATTTTCAATAAAAGAACATAAAAGATACAATGGAAAATACACACATTACATAGAGATTTTTCCCCTGGAAACCTTGTTTTCCCTTGGATATGAAAGGAATCGAATATTAAGGAATAAAGGTGAAGTATGAACTACGCGGAAGACACATAAACCGAGGAAGGGTCGAAGTGGAAAAAGAAGCAGAAAAGAAGGAGAGAAAGAAGGAAAAGCTAGTCATTGGAAGAGAAGATCGAGGAAGATAAAGCGGTAAGAAAAATGGATCATGGGAAACTTAGCAAGAGGAAGAATACATCAATGATTGCTTTGGATCACCTCATGGAAAAGAAGGAAAGATAGGTTGGTGAAGCCCTTAAAGCACGGGTCAAGTTGACCTAGGGTTTTGGATCTAGGGTTTTGACACTTAGACTTTGTTATGTAATGTATAAATAAAGATCTAGAAGACCTAGGAGGGTTCGTTCTAGGTTGGGTTGTTGATACTATGGTTGTTGTTGTTCATTGTTGAGAATTGATTGTAGAGAACAATGTTGAGACTATATTGTAAGATCTTCAGCTGGGTGCAAAGATCAACCCTATAGTTGGGTGCACAGGGAGGGACGAGAGAAGAGAGAGAGAGAGATATGCAAGCTAAGAGCACAGATAGAATTGTATGTTTTCATATAATATATCAAGAAACATAGTTTTGTGGACATATCCCTAAGGAGAGGGTGAACCACGTATATCTTACCGTTATGTGTGATTGATGATGTGTTATTTTCCATCTGTTACACTATTATTGCATTGTTGTGTAAGATCTGGGATATAACTTGCAAAGTAGGCTTAAGTGAGATAAATAATAACTAGATTGTTGTGTGTTGTTGTCCTGGATCCACTTTTCATTTCCTCTAGTTGTAGACACATGTGTACTGCAACCCCCTATTTCTACTTTGGTTGAGACTGCATCTGCTTCACAGCTATTGCCAAAAGGGTCAGTAGTTAGGGCTTGTTGGTGCGATGCTAGAATTGAAGCCTGGGTCTGCCCTTGTGCCAACAAATGGTTCTATTGTTGAGACCGGGATCTTTTTGATGGAATGTCAAGTTGGTTCCCATTGAAGACAGAAATTCAGAAGTGGATAGAAGAACAAGAGAAGGACTTCGCTAAATCCCAGAACAAGAATCCTAGACTTAATACAGAAGACTAGTTGGGAAGGTACATCTTCACCGACATAAACGAAATTTTATTTTGAGGAATTCATAAAGAGTTATATGAGTGGTTAGCTAGATTAGCAGATACCCATTTTCAGATCAAATCTAGACCACTTGTGGTTTGGACAGCAACGCTGATCGAGAAGGTCAAGAGAGTTGATAACATTGTGTCTAGGGTCGTGGATCTCTAGTTTGATAGCACTATTGGAGGGTACATTACTGAGTTTTCCATTGATAGAGTTGAATCGTATAGCCAAGTAGAGAGGTACTTCTTTAAGGGACCTAGAGGAAAAATTTTACACTTTTTGAAGTTGAAGATCAAGATGTTATTGCACGAGAATAACATCTTGAAGATATAGTAATCAGTCGGACTGAAAAGCTAATGTTCAAGAACTTAGACAGCAACAGCGACACAAAGGTTGGACACATGCACAGTGGGAGTGCATTTAGAGAGGTCCCTCTGGTGGACCTATTTGAGCATAATCATGAACCATTAGAATGGGACAAAGGGTTCTACAGTGGAGAGGAAGAAGAGCTATTGAACGAGGAACATTCAGAGTCTGCTAGAGAAGAGAAAAGGAAGACTAAAGAACCTTGTCGAGAAGAATCAGTAACTTCATGCACTGTGCCTATTGTCGAAGTAATTAATATCATTCCTCCTATTGTTTTGGAAGCATTAGGTAACCAGAGTAATCAAAGTAGTCATACCAATCATAGTATTGTTACAAGCAGATTAGTACACACTCAGTCAAGAAGCCAAGGAAGATCTATGGAAAATGAAATGAGGTTACTGATCTTTAGAGGAGATGGATCTGAAGATCCTAATCAGCACTAGTTCTTATGCAAATTTGTATGGAGTATCAAGAAAGTCATCGATGAAGTTGTTAATAGAACCCATTTTAGTACCACCTTGAGGGATCGTGCTATGAACTGGTATATGAAGTTTTTTTTAGGACCTGGACAGCCTAAACCGTTGAATTCTATCAAGACTGCATTGAGTGCAGTATTCAAGAAACCTAAGTTAGAGTCACAATGCATCACAAAGCTGAAAGAGATCAAGCAGAAGGTCACTGAAGTTGTTTGGGAGTTTGATCATAGGTTTAAGACTCTGACAGGTCGGTTGAGTTTTCAGATTCCAGACAAATAGAATAAAGAATGGTTCATTGTTGCTCTCTTGCCACAAATCAGAGTCCCTATGATGCAATAGAAGGTTGCTTCGCAGGCTAAAGCATTGGAGATCGCTATGAAACTAGAAGCAGCCCCTGTAGGAGAAGCCAGCCCAGGTATGAGTCAAATCTTGAATTAGTTAACCAGTTTATCTCTACAAGTCGAATATATGAAGAAAGAAAAAGGAAAAGAGAAAAGAGAAGATATATGGTGTATCTGATGTAAATCAGAGGGCCATGAAAAAGAGCATTTTCCCCTATTTCATTAATACTTGGCCTCTGGAGCACCTAGTCCTTTGATGCAGGCTATTGTACCCTGGTGTGAGGTATGTGGAACAAGACATCGCCCTAGTGAATGTTATTATATGCAAAAATATGTCCAGACACCTACCAATATTTACTGCACATTCTGTAAGTCAGTTGGACATGATGAGAAGGATTGTAGGGCTTATGATCTCATGCAAGAAAGATCAAGGGATACATATAGAATTCAAAGAGAAACACATCAAGAAGGAAATAATGCGCAGTTCAACTCCCCAAGAAGAGGAAACTTCAAACCTCATGGTGGATTCAAAGGAAGAGGAAGAGGAGGAGGCATGGGTCGAGGTAGAGGATAGATCATTTGTTATAATTGTGCACAAACAGAACACTTGGAAAGGGATTGTCAGAACCCTTGTACCACTTGAAACTATTGTAACTCGTTTGATCATGTCATCGAATATTGTTTAGTATTGTTGGCCAAACTCTAGGAGAGATGAGGAGGAAACTAGCAAGTACATTTAATATCAGCATAACCTCACGTTGAAGACCCCAGAGTCATTGTTATTACTAGAGGAGGTGATGTTACAGGAGAAGATAGAGTGACTCGAGGAAAGAATGCAGAAGGATCAGGAATCAGAAAAGCTGCAAAGAAAGCACAGTTGTTTGATCCAAGGAGAGAGAGACATGCTTTTGAGGAGGCAAGGAAAGAATTTGTAGAAGGACAAGCTTCTTCATCTAAGGCACAACTAGAGGTAAGGGAATGTGGAATGCCACTCGCATTTGATTAGTCTACTAGGAAAGTAAAAGAGGTAACAAATCTTATGGAATTCTTATGTAATTTCATTAATTTGATTAAGGATGAAAGAGATATACAAGAGCTCCAATACTTGATGAGACAATATGAGATAGGAAGGGTCGATCCTCTGTTGAATAAAGCAATACATCAGGTATCTAGAAAGAGAAGGACAAACAAGGAATTACACCTTAGTGCTCAGATTGGATACTATGATGTGGACTATGTGGTCCTTGACTTGGGATCAGAAGTCAATGTGATGACAAAGTAGACTTGGGCACTGATGGGAAAGCCTAGACTAATTTACTCTCCTATCAGGCTCAGGATGGCCAATCAGTAGGCGGTGAGCCCCTTTGGAAGACTAGAGCATGTTCCTATAGATATCGATGGGATAAGAACATTTGCAGACTTTGAAGTAATTGAGATTGTTGGTGATAGATGTTCTTATCCTACACTATTAGGAATTGATTGGGCTTTTAACAAATCGGTTGTTGTTGACCTAAAGAAGAGAAGAATGACCTTTGAGGGTAATGGCATTAAATTCATCACACCTCTGGACCCAGATGAAGGTCACAGATACACAGAACCTATCAGGGAAGAAGACCATGCATATGAGCTAGAGAACATCTACAAGCTGACAACAATACAATAGGATTACATTAATCCTACAGCAGACGAAAATATTGGCTGGCGAAGTGAAAGTGCATGTTCATCAGATTCAGAAGAGGCATTAGAAAATTGGTAGAACGGAATGTATGAAGTCTCCACACGACGATGTGCCAGATTGACCAGAGCAGTTCGCTGGATCGGCATAGAAGTAAGTAATCTTCCAACATTTGATGGTTTGAATCACTTAGAGACATTTCTAGTTGAATTTGAGAAACTTGTACCAGTACAATAGAGGATGTTGGCACTGGATGAGGCATTTAAAACCACACCAGCTAGATGGTGGGGAGAACATAAGAATAACATCATGGAGTGGACACAGTGTTGCACCTTATTGATGGTGTGCTTTTCAGAACAAGCTAAAGGATGTGAAGTTCATTACACAAGCCAGAGTTGTCCTAAGGACCACATTCGAAGTTGTGAGGTGTCCTGGGGAAACATTCCTAAAGAACAATGGATGCATAAGTTCATTAACACCTTGGATACTACGCCTATCAACTGGTATCTTTATGCAGAATTGTGCCTCATCACTACAAACTAGTATGGAATGACTCACAACTTTATAGCTACAGTTTTATTTGAGAGTCAGTACCCTACAGTAGATCAGGCTTTACAAGTTGTAAGACAGAAAGTCTTTGAGGAGGCAGCTAACCTCCCTTTGGAGTAAGAAGAAGATGAATGGACTGCACCTCTTCAAAAATTACAGGGTTGTTACAATATTAATGTTGATGAGTATGATGACCCTAGAGATGTAAACATTGCAGAAACTGAAGGTCACAGAGACATAGAAGGGCCTGGGATTGAATTACCATTTGTAGGACAACCCATTAAAATCAAGAAAGCTAATATTGGAATAGTTATAACACCTAAACTAGCAAATGTGGGAGACTATTGGGAAGATACTACCATTAGCAAGATTACAGAGCTATTACATGAATATCAAGACTTGTTTCCAACCCAATTCACTGATATGAAGGGCATTAAAGGGCCCATGGGAGAAATGAAGATCCTCTTGAGACCAGATGTAAGACCTATCAAGCAGAGGCCTTATAGACTGAATCCCAAATATAAGCAGAAAGTTAGGATTGAATTGGACAGAATGTTAGAAGCAGGAATCATAGAGCCTGTTGAAGAGTTGTCGACGGGCAAATTTGACAGGTCATCAACTAGAAGAATAGATCTGGACCAGGGTTGTCTAAATAACCCAAGCCATTTGGTGTAACCTATTATGACAATTTTAATGGATCCGTTAGCCAACTAGGGTCCTTAAAAAAAAAAAAAAAAAAAAAAAAAAAAAAAAAAAAAAAAAAAAAAACTAACTAATGCTAAAACTATAATAATATATAAAGTTTTAATCTAATTATTTACAAATACATTCAACAGAAAGATAAATATGAACATGCCATTATGTACATAGTAATTACAGATTGCAAGTTTTTTAGTAGATGGCTTGCAAACTCAATGTTTGGTAACTGTTTTCATTAGATAAAGAAAGCACATTTTTTATATTTTTTGTTTTCTAAACATAAATCTAAGAACTTAAAATAAAATATGTTATGAAACAAGGATAGAGTGATGGTCAAAGCCAATCTAAAACTGTCTTGTTTCGCTAATAGCTAAAATAACAGAAATTAAATGGAAATAAAGCTAACCTAAGATTAATTTTATACTGTGTATATGCCTCTGTGCGATCCAAAACTCCAGTTGTCCCGCCTATAAGAAAAATCTATGACATGCTTCTATTGATGCCTCATGAACAAACTCCAAATTTTTATTGACAGCTAGGATATGAGAACAAATAGTAGACATGTGTGCACAATGATCTTATAATTATGAATGATTATAGTAACAGAAATCTTAATGTAAAGCATTCATTTTATCAATCAACTAAATATCATACGTAAATGATGATATTAAAATCGATATAACAATCACAGTGATAATTTGTGAAATAATAAATTATAAACAAAATTTAAAACATGAATAAAATGGAACATCATATGTCATTGAGACTAAAGCTATACAACACATTAATATTCCAAAATAAACGAGACAAAACATAAACAAGACAGCTTCACATTGATCTAAAGCGGAAATGCTAAAAGCTGGTCCATTAAGTTTTGAAGATCATTTGTTGAAATTACTAAGACAACT
>CBVK0102619292.1:0-14881 GCA_900067695.1 Picea abies
TGCATAACTTACAAAAGAGAAGGAGAAACGAGAACAAGTCTGGAGTACCAAATGTAGGACGAAACTCCACCGCAAGGATAAATTCCCAACATTTGCGTAGTATTTAGAAACTGGGGCACCGAAGCCATTACCAGGAAGGGGATACTATGAGATATGTAAGAAATGGGGACATCTTCCGAATGAATGTTGATTATTGTAGAAATACCATAGTACACCAAGGAAATTATTTTTCAACTTTTGCAAGTCCGTTAGGAACGAAGAGAAGGATTGTCTTGCATTTGATTTAATGAGAGAGAGAACTTAATATATGTATAGGATTCAAGAGGATAATTTTGTGACAGAATGAGGTGGTCCACAATATAATAATCAAAGAGGATTTAATCCAGGAAACAAAGGGGTGGTCCACAATATAATAATCAAAGAGGATTTAATCCAGGAAACAAAGGAAATTTTGACAGAGGTCGAGGTAGAGGAATTTTGGTAGAGGAGGTAGAGAACCAATAATATGTTACAATTGTAATCAACCGAGACACTTAGCTCGTGACTTCTCGAGTTTGTGTACAAACTATACATAGTGTCGATCATTGGATCATGAAACAAAATATTTTCCTCAACTACTCATGAAGTGGAAGGAAAGAGGGAATGAAAACCAAAATCCAAATCAGAATGTACATAAGATATCAGCTGAAAATGTAATGAAGGACCTAGAATAACAGTTTTTACACATGGAGGAACTAGAACAGGGGTTGATGCGATGAACGGAGGGAAGAATGTTGAACAATGGGTAAGGAAATCAGAAGGACCTATTCCAACATTTCATCCTCCACAAGAAAAGGAGACATATCATAGGGAAAGAAAATAGATACTCGGACCAGATTGGGTAGCATCAACATCCTCAACACCTCCTTTATGTGATAATACTATGCCAAAGTCACCACTAGGGAAGGTAAGCACCTTAAGAGAATTTATGAGAAGTTACATAGAGTTGATGAAAGATGAAACTACAATGAATGAATTATGTGAAATGATTGATCATTGCATGCAAGAAAGGTAAATTTCTATTGCACAGAGGGCAGTGAATCAAGTACTATGTAAATAGAGGACCAATGGAGAATTCACATTAAGTGCGCAAATTAGGGAATATGATGTGGATAATGTTATCTTGGACTTGGGGTCTAATGTGAATGCATTAACAAAGCATACTTGGGAGATTATGGGGAAACCCAAGTTAATTTGGTCTATTGTTCATCTAAGGTTGGAAAACCAACACAAGATAGTCTCGATCGACCAATTGATAGGAGTACCTGTGAATATAGATGGAGTGTGCAATGTAGTAGACTTTGAAGTCATTGAGATCGTGGAGGATATTCAGACATATCCAACATTGATAGGACTTGAATGGGCCTTTGATAATCAAGCGATCATTAATTTGAAGAGGAGAGAAATGATATTTGAGGTAGGATACTTGAAGGTTAATGCACCATTGGACCTGACAAAAGGAAAGAGGTACATAGAGCTAGCGAGAGGAAACAAAATTGACAACTTGTATAATATGACTATGTGAATGGATGATTATGTTAACCTCACTAGAGATGGTGTGCTAAGTTAGAGAATTGTTAGTTTGTTTGCATCGTATTTAGAGGAAGGTATGGAACATTGGAAGCAGAGGATGCATGAAGTATCAACTAGACGATGTGCATGAATAAATCGATCCTTATGTTGGATTAGAATGGAGTTATGTGATCTATCTAGGTATGATAGATTGATTCACATAAGCTTGTTTTTAAAGGAATTTGAATAGCAGGTACCCGAAGAGAAAAAGTTGTTGGCACTAGATGTTGTCATGAAAGCTACTCTAGCTAGGTGGCAGTCTAAGATATGAAGTTGTTTTGCTATTTAATTGAATAGCAAGATAACAATCATTCCTCACGACCATTCAAACTATATTCAATTGATAAAGCAATTACTATATACTTATTATAATGAGCTTAACATATCATTTATGAAAATTGAACTAAACCATCCAAGCTAAACCCAATTAACATACTTTTATATATTTATAGTTTTATAAATTTAAAATTTTATTAAATTAAAAAAAATATTAAAAAATTATACTTTAAAAGATTTAATACTTTAATTTATTCTAAATAATTTGATGATATTCACCACGAGAAATCCAGACATGGAACTTTCTATCGGACTTATTTCTCCTTTATCCCTGTTTGGAAATGCTTCGCCGGCCCCGTCTGTCTCAAGCTGTAAGTGAAAACGATTTGCTCGATCAGTGAGTACAATCAAATTCATGTAAAGTTTCTTGGTGAGTATAATCAAATTCTTTTGAAGTTTGTGAGTGATATTGAACATACGAACCAAACCAGACCAGCAATTCAACATTCATTAATTAATTATAAGGATGAGCGCAGCAATTTCTTCCCTTGGATCATATAATACGGTTTCCTAATGCAGAGATAATTGTCAACGAATGAACATAATATTCATGAAACATGAAACTTTTAATTTGATGATACCTTTCATAGAATGGGAATATTCTAGCACGGCAACTTAATCGTGGCTGATGAAAGCAAAAAAAAATAAAAATTATTTAATTTACAAATCCTATTAAAACCCAAAACTTTAAGATAATTTTGATATAAACCTTAATTTTACATGATTTTATCTATGATTTGGAATAAAATAGAACACAAAAGATGTGTGGATATCCGTGCAAATCAAAGTTTACTTAAGAAGTCACTGCAGTTATTAATTCAGAATCTTTTGGAATGAAATAGAGCACAAAGGTATGTGCGGATATCTCTGCAAATCAAAGTTTCACATCCATTCTTCCCATCCAAAGTACTCTACTCATAGAAAATGAAAAGTATTTATTCATTTACAGTCATAGAAATGAAAAGTTTTACATCCATTCTTTCCATCCAAAGTACTCTAGCCACTCATTAAAAAAATCCACAGAATATTGAACCCACATAAAATCTTAATCATTAAAAACTCATCTATACCATTAAAAACTCATCTATAATTATAAATAAGGCTATTAATTCTTACCATTTTCAATAGAGAATATATTACAATTCACCACCAGAAATCAAGGAATGGAACTTTCCATCTGACTTCTTTCTCCTCCATCCCTATTGGGAAATGCTTTGCCGGTCCCGTCTGTCTCCAGCTGTAGGTAGGTGAAAATGATTTGCTCGATCACTGAGTACAATCAAATTCTTGGTAAGTTGCTGGTTGAGTATAATCAAATTCTTTTGAAGTTGGTGAGTGAGATTGAACATACAAACCAAACTAAACCAACAAATCAATATTCATTAATTATAGGGATGAGCGCTGCAATTTCTTCCCTTAGGCATTCACATTTATTGATTACAGTAACGAGTACCAGGCTGACAGTGATTCAACATTTGGCCCACAGCATTACTTAAAATATCTGCTGCTCTGGATATGTCGGGCGCCATTTAGTAAATATGGAAAAAAGTCCCCCAATCTATTTAATTACTGCCTTTATTTTTTTCAATAAATTGACGGCTCTAAGGTGGAGTGAGGTGTAACAAAGGTAACCATAAGATTTAAGATTTGAGCCAATGATCCAGACTAAATCCCACTGCCTCTGAACTTTATGTTGCCCGAGTCATCGCCCATTGCAGCGTTTTTTTTCCATCAATTAATGGCTCTAAGGAAGGCTTATGACTCTCTCCTGAGCACATGATGTCAAGGTAGAGCGAGGTCATCCATGTGCACATGATATGCGGGATGTTAAGTTTAATTTCAAATTTAAATTAAACACTGGCATTGGGTAGGCATTGGGTAGAGATTAAGTATGAACAGATGGATATCAATGTCAATTCTTCTCATCGTACAGTTGTTGGACCTTTGCTGTGTCATTTCTTCACAGAGCTTCGGGTGGACTCACTGAATTATCAATGCACCAAGTGTTTATGCAGCAATTGCTTGTCTTCGACTCCATGGCCAATATCGTCCTTGGGATCTTATCCCATCCAGCGATTTATAGTTTGTTAGAATGAATTCAGTACATGGCACAGGCCTGAGCGAATTCAAATTTAAATTTTCATAGCATTGTGAAATTCAAATATACATGGGCACATTCATCCATATGGCATGGCCAGTGGCACATTGCCATGGGTTCATGAACCCTTGTGGAATGGGCTTATGGATGGCGACCTGCACATAGCACTGTGACCATACATACTGATACCAGACCATGGCTCTAGCCTCCGTTCATGTCTGACAGAAAACAGGAGACCGTCTGGTGCAGAACGAGACCGTATTGCTTCGGTATCGCCTTTCATTACAGTAATTGATTTTGATCCATCTTGTCCAGACATTTATAATCTTCTCTGATCACCATCTTACTATTCTGGGACCATTTATCATCATCTCAGATTCTCATCACCATCTACCACTCACAGTAGAGACCACGGTATGTTACTGTTATCCACAATTATTAGTGCATTTTTTTCGTCGTTCGAGTTGATCAGCTGCAGTACTCCTATTTATTATAACAAGTGATATTCGGCATAAGATCCATTATCTTTCGATGTGGCAGCTATCTCTCAGGGGAATTAAAATGTCACAGGTTTACAGGTTCAAATATCATGGGGAGGAGGGATGGGAGTCATTCGGGGAATTAAACTGTCCCAGGTTTACAGGTTCAAATATCATGGGGAGGAGTGAGAGTCATTCGGGGAATTAAACTGTCCCTGGGGGAGGAGGGATGGAGTCATTGGGGGAATTAAACTGTCCCATGTGTGTCCATGTCTATGCTTGATCAAATCTCGTACAATTTTGGTGATAGCATGTCATTCACTCATGGCATCCATGTTCATGTTTGATTTTCCCATAATTTTGGTTACAGCATTTTAGGTCAAATAATTCTTCCATCCAACATTAAGACTCATGCGTGTCTATATCTAATCAAAAACAACATCTTCTCACAATCTTGATTGATAGCATCTACTCATAATTAGATAATTCTTTAATTCTTCCATCCAACACTAGGCACCAGATAATTCTTCCATCCAATACTAGGCACCAGGACTGAACCTGCCTAAAAACAAATTATTAACAGCCCTCCCTGCTGTGAAACGGGCTGAAACAAGGCCCCTGGATTCCCGAGGAAAAGCAGTTCTCCAACGTTCGAATGCCCTTTACGAGGGGTATGTTTAACCTTTTGAAAGTGATTTTCTTCCATCGTCAAGGTTATATTGTATATTATTTTGTTTATTTTATGATATCATGCTATATAATTTACATATTCTTTTCTTTATGTAACGGGGCAATCTAATTTTATTTTGTAACCTATATAATCCATTTTATATTTTGTTTTATTTGCATCTTGGCAGTGTTTTCTACACCATTTTATAACGAGTAAACGGTTGTTAATGCGAAAAGACTGCTTTCGAGTCATTACTGTATTTATAATGAAAAACAAACGCTAATTTTGAACCATTACAGGGAAATAAAATAGTAGAATGTGATTTACTATGGCAGCGTTTTCAATTATGTAAGTACGATATGGATTTCAGATATTTGTCCAATGCAAACGGCAACTTTTCCGATTGAACAAGGAAGCTATATATTTACGCAACTATTTCTGTATATATACAGAGAGAGATATAATTTATAGACGTTTATATAAATGTATATCCATCTGTCTGCGTGTATATATGGATGCAACGGAAGAGTTGCCGTTTGCGTTGCAAATTACCTGACATCCGATTGATCAAACGAGGCTCTTTTACACATGGAAAAGAGTATACTATTTCGGGAAACAGGTAACAGAAACAATTTTATCGATATACTCGATGGATCAATGTCAGGGTTTCTAATCCTGAGATAGTCCAAGTACCCGTTACATATTATTGTTGTTCTAATCCTTGCCCTTGCACTTGCAGATGGTCTACTATAGCCTCACAGCTCCCGCGTACAACGGACAACGAGGTCAAAAATTTTTGGAACAACCCTCTTGTTAAAGTCGGACTCGATCCCTCGATGCGTGCATTCATATCAGATTCCAAAGGTGGGAAAATTCAAGATTTGAAGCAAAAGCTAGGCGTTTGACAAAGACGGGACTCCTCTAGCTTTGAGGAATCGTGCCATGCAGGTGGGCATTACACAGGATGTCAGGAGCTTCTTCTAGATTTTTCTGACAACAGTAACAATAATAACAGTATTAGCTGCATGATTAAAGATTTAGTACAAGTTTTCAGCAGCAATCTGCTTGGCCATGTCTCCAGTTATACTGGGAGGATGACACGCAGGTGTAGGGTAAGTGGCATCGTAAGCGCCATCTTTCTGTTTAGAATCAGCAATAGACTGTAGATATAGTTCCATAAGGTCTTCAGTTAAGTTTTGGATTTTTTGGAATCTGGCTAATGAAATTAGTCTTTTTTGTTATTTAAATTTTTTTTTAATATATAAATGGATTCAGTATGCTGATCATTTTTTGGAGCATTTAGATTATATAGACATAATCACTCAAATTTGTGAATTTAATAATTTCTCATAATAATAATAATAATAATCTATTTTTAAGGTCACGGGCCAAGCCAGCACACCAAATTGGTGTATGAGATCTCCTTGTTTGTGGGACAAGGGACCCCCTCCACCCAGCAATTTGACTGGTAAATTATACCAAGGTATACATACCCTACCCCCTCTGGATTTCAACCTGTGACCTCTTAATAGGAAATACATATTCTTAACCATAAATACTCTCTAAAAATATAGCCAAAACCAAAACATAAAACTTTGACATAATTTAAGTTTTTTTTTATCATGAAATTATAAAACTTTGTTTAGAGGAAGAATCCTCTCTCAAAAGTCTGCCATGAAAATTTGGTTAAATTTTGTTTTCCAATCCCGTTCGAGTGCCCCTTATCAAGCTCCTCACAAAGATTTCAGATGCACTATGTCAGCCATCTAACCTCATGCATCTACAGGTAGTTGACATTTTGTTCATGTTTTTCATCTATCTCCATCATGTTGAGATTTCGTTCATGTTTTTCAACTATCTCCATCATGTTGAGATTTTGTTCATGTTTTTCATCTATCTCCATCATGTTGAGATTTTGTGCTTATTCAATCTGTAAGCAGCCCAGGAGCAACTCAGCAATATCTCAGATAGAGACGTAAATAAAATGTATCTTGTGCTTGATAATTTTCCTGGTAGACAAACATTATATCATAAGTGGATCATCCCATGTAAACAGGGGTTTAACTGCGCAAGTATGATTTCATTTTTCTTTGTTTACGTTTCCTTAATAGGAAAAGGATCATGTATTTTCTTATTATAGTAATATATAAATCATTCAAATTTAATTTAAATTTAAGTTATCATACCCAGAATAGCCAGTTCGAATAGATGTATCCATCTATAGTTTAATCAGAGTTATTAAGTTCGAATCTCAACATGGATTCATATTCAGTATGATCAGTAAACATTTTTCATAAAATATTTCAATTCCATAAAAATTTGTGAATATAATGAAAAAAAAACCATGAGAGTGTATGTTTAAATTTATTAAGAAGTAATAAGTCGGAATTTAGATATTGGCACGACCTGTACATGACATAGATAAATTATTCGAACGTAAAGAATCACGGTTCAAAAATAGCGATGAAGAACGATTTGACAGTCATTTTCATTTTTTCTTATCATTTAGATTGGAAGTCTTGAACGGGTTATCATTTTTTCTTATCATTTTTTGGAACGAAAGGAGGATTTTTCGGACGAGCAGAAACAATTCTTTGAGATGCAGAGGTTATAGTGATGGCCGCCTTCATCTGCCATGTATTGCCAAGACCGTAACAGAACCCTATCACATCAAGAACTCCATATATTGAATTCAGGATTTCGGAATTGGACAGCAGCGATTAGAATTAGTCTAGGTCGAATTCAAGGTTTTCAAATTGGATGGCAGTGAATTGTATATTTAATTTACCTAACAAATTGAATTTCAAATAAGTATTAATTAATCCATAAATTAGGTATTTCCATACAAGTTTAACACTTTAACTAACTGATGATAACTAAGAAAATGACTCTTCTCAGGCTATATTTTCTGGGGATATTTGGCCTAAATCCAGCTAGAAATTGTTAAATCAGCAGATTTAAGTGATTATTTTTGTATTATTTTTGTATAATTGTGCACTCCGAATTTATTTCTGTATTCAAAACTGGATTGAAAAAAAAAAAATAGTGATTCTGACCAAAAAAGTCATTTCGGAAAACAGTTAAGCAAAGCCATTAAACATTAGTATATCAGTATATTATCTGGTTAAATTTTTCAAACAGGGAAATAGTTTATGGTCCAGCCAAAGGAACCACTTATGAAATATACAAAAAATTATATATTTAAATACTATTGATCATTAGCAAATAACCCTTCATACTATTTAAATAGGCATCATGGACAATACGGTGTTAAGCCACCAATCATTATAATTGTTAGTATCTAGTAGAATATGTATCATTATATCACTTTATGTCTTGAACATATCATTACAGCATGAATAGATAAGTACAAATACATACTAAGGAAACACATTTTACTTAAAAACACATTAAACCAAATTGATATTAACTAATTCATAAGTGCCTAACTATCTTAACATGCACCTTAAGAACAACTTGGGATAAGATTGAAGGATTTACAAAAGTGACACAACAAGATAAGGAAGACCCTTAATAACAACTTCTTCAACTCTTAACATAGATCAAAGTTTGGAAAATTTCGCTTATGTAAGAGGATTTGTGAAAATGTTTGCAACTTGATCATTTTTAGAGCAAAAGAGCACTTTGAGAACACAATCTTGAATAAGTTTTTTGATGAAGTGCACACATGTAATTTGATGTGTTTGTTGCATTGATGTTGAACTGGATCTTTAGTACACTTATGACACTCTCATTGTTACACCAGAGTGTGTTCATATGTTGTCATTGGAATCCAAACTCAAAGACACATGGCTTCTTGACTTCCAATAACTATTGCTTGATACTCTACTTCTACTAAGGGAAGAGTGAGAACTTGTTGCTTCTTACAAGCTCAAGTGGTAGGTCTAGAACCAAGACTAAAAACATAAGCTATAGTAGACTTCCAATCATCAAGGTTGTCAACCCAATCAGAATCAATGAAACCAACCAACACAGTCCCCCCTAAACTGTAATATATTCCAAACTAAATTATACCCTAAATATACCAAAGTATCATTTTTGCTACTTTCCAATGGCTCTCATGGGGTGTTTTCATATACTAGGAAACAACACCAACACCAAAGGAAATATTACCACTAGTATGACTTAAATATAAAAGGATACCAACTAACTTACAATATAGAGTGGCATCTACTTTAGGTGTAGTATAGGTGGCATCAAGTTTGGCTACAAGCTAGAAGGGAGATGGGATTGGTTTACAATTTTCCATGTGAAAGTAGCAAATAAGGTCACATGCATACTTAGAATGAGAAAGGGAGATTTCATCATTTGTTTGCAATACTTTAGATCAAGGAAATAATTCAAATATTATAACGAACTATTATTTCAAATTTATTCTTAAAGTCATATTTCACATGCTTTAAAAGTTTGGGATTGCTACAAGTGAAAATAAGGTCATCAACATAAAGAACAAATATTATGAAATAGTTACCTACTTTCTTGGTATAGACATTGGGTTCAAAAAGACATCTAAAAAAGTGAGTGTCAAGAAGAAATCTATCCATTAGGAGCTTACTTAAGACCATAGAGAGAGATTTATTAAGGTTAAAAACAAGGCTACATAGCTAGGAAGATGTTCCATGTAAATTTATTCTTGCAAATCCCCATGCAAGAAGGAAAATTCAACAACCATTTAATGGAACTCCCATTTATCCGAGCCAAAAAGGAAAGGAACAAGACAAATGCAATTCATTTAAGTTGTGAAGGAAATTTTTCTTTGTAGTCAATCCCTTCAACTTGAGAAAATATTTTGGAAACTAATTGATCCTCATGTCTTTCAACACTTTTAATTGATACACACTTAGCTCTATACAGACGTCTACATCTCACGAGTTTCTTCCTTTTAGAAGAGGTATCCATACAATCCCAATTATTTTTCACCATTAAGGAAAGATAATATTCATTCAATGTTGTCTCTCAATATGGATGGCCAAAAGATTCTGCAGATGTTTATGGATCATGAGTCTCTGAAACTTGAGCCAAAAGAGAGGAGGCTCACGGCAACTATGAACATTTAGAATCTTAATCTATAGGATCACTTACAACATGACCAATTGCTTCTTGTGTTGTATGGACCCATATAGGAAGTGGTGGTGGTAGTGAAGGTTCATGTTTAACTGACCCAATTGGACAAAGGTGAGTAGATCAAGGTGGATTTTTATCCTCACTATCAACATATGAAGAATAAACTAGAATAATATCACTAACAAAAAAGTTGGGAATAGAAAATGGAATAGGCATAGAAGATGGCACAAACACTAAATTAGGCTCATAAGTTGATAAACTTTCATCAAACTTAACATATCACCTAATAATAAGGTGATATGTTTAAAATTAAGGAATTCTATAATCTTTCACATCTTCAAAATATCCAACAAAATTGCATTTCTCACTTTTAGGATATAGTTCTTTCCTTTTCTCATCAAGAATGTGATCTCATGCTTCAATACCAAACACATGAAAGTGGCTTACATCTAGCTTAATTTTACTTAGTGCTTCTTCTATGTTATGTTTTTCTAAAGCCTTTGTGGGAGTGTGATTGACTATGTAATTGGCACAATTAATGGCTTCTACCCAAAAATGAGGAATTAACCTTTAGATTGGATCATACAATTTTTCAACCCTTGTAATATATGATTCTTTCTCTCTGCAACACCATTTTGTTCTGGTGCATATGGAACAATATGTTGCATATTAATAATTTGTCTAGTACATTAATTTATAAACTTGGTGTTAACATATTCACCTCCATTATATATTCTTAACTTGTGTAGTTGATGTCAAGATTGTTTTTCTGCAAGGGCCTTGTAGGCCAAAAGCATGTCAAAACTTCATTCTTAAGTTTTAATAAATAAAACCAAGTGTGTCTGAAGAAGTCATCAATGAAAGTTAAAAGTACTTGAACTCATAGAAACAATGATAAGGAATAAAATCACAAAAATCACTATGAACAAGATGTAATGGCATCGGGGCGTTCGAAGAGACATGTTTGTCAAAACTATCCCGATGATGTTTGTCAAGAACGTGAAATCAACACAAACACCATCTCTACAAGAAATGAAAGGAACGAGAATCCTCATATTTTGATTACATAGCTACTGCAATGATAAATAGTTTCAATTTCCAAATCATTCGTGCCTAAGTTTTCTCAAGTCATCACTATGAGTAATAAAAAAAAGATGGAAAAGATGATGATCCAAATTTGTCAAATCAATACAACTTGGTAATATCATCAACAATTCTAGTTTCTAGGAGATGCTTGAGATCTTTCAAATCCTTGATTACAACTTGGTGAGGTGGAAAATCTATTGTTTTATCTTCACCTAAATGAGTTATTTTATACACTGATAGAATATTATAGGAGAGACTTGAAACACTTAATACATCATTCAAATTTCAATCATCTATTTGAATTGTTCGAGAATCTACAACACTAAGAGATCCATCATCACCAACAAATAATTGTTTGGTGTTACATTCATTAAATACAAAAAAAAAAAGGATTTATCCTAAGCCATAAGATAGGATGATCTAGAATCAATAAGCCACTTATTATAAGAAGAAGTCTATATTGTATTTAAAGAAAAACCTGAGGCAGAAAGTGCATGTCCATGAAAAGAAGAGTCAAGATTGATGTTGTGCTTAGATTCAATGTTTCTTCTAAAGTCTCCATATTTTTAAAAGATTTAGGCTCCATATGACCATCGTTCCCATGAAAACTGCAGCATCCCTCAATCTTCTTACATTTTTATTTAGTTCCATTATCATCATTGGGAGTTGGAACTATCTAAGAGAGTTCAAAACCCTCGTTTTGCTTGTTTTTGTGAGTATGTTGCTTCTTCATATGATTTCAAATTTATCTTTATGTTGGGCCACTAAGAAATTTTTAGATATACTTGTAGTGACGATCACTCTAAGATGCAAGAACTTATCTTTCTCTCTAATCAACTCCTTGAAGTTTGAACCATAAATCAATAGAGATGGATATTATGATTAATCCACTCGTTTCATCATTTGTGTTATTCCATTTATATTTCTTTGAGGCATAAAGATCACTTAGACTATCTATATTAAAATATGCAATTGATATGGCTTCCAAAGCATAAAATAACTATCTAGATGGAAAACTCTCAAAAAAATATGAACCAAAGCATAAAATAACTATCTAGATGGAAAACTCTCAAAAAAATATGAAATTTCAAAAATCACTGTGATGAAAACAAACTATGGATGTCAAAGCTATGTCATTTTCAAGAAAGACATAAAAAGTAACCAAGGTGTCATGTGGTAGGTAGAGGTTGGTCCACATAGTGATGAGAGCACAATAAGGTTGTTGGGTAAAAAAAGTTTCCCTTCCTTCTCTAACTTTATTTATAAGCTCACTTATATAAATAAGTCGGATTTACAATAAGTTACTTTTATAAAATAACTGGGAATTATTTTATAATGAAATTAATTTATTAATTAAAGTTATATGAAAAAAAATAAAAAAAAATAAAATTACTTTATTTATTATTTATAGTGGTTCACTTTTATAATTCACATTAAATATATTTTACAATAAATTTATCTGCTACCTTAAAATTACATGGATTTTTACAAAAAATAAAATTAAATTAATTTAATGAGAATAAAAACGTGAAATTAATATTTCTCATTAATAAAGTCAATTTTCTTATTAATTAGCTTTCAATTGATTAGGTTTTTTTTCATTAAAGAGTGTGTTGGCCCCAAAATCCTTATTTTTTCCTAGAAGAGACTTCAATGTAACTACACAAAAGAACAAGTGAGTTTAAAAAAAAAATGAAGTTCAAAAGAAAAAACAAATTAAAAACTTGATAAGAACAAAAAAAAAATGAAGTTCAAAAGAAAAAACAAATTAAAAACTTGATAAGATTAGGCCATGAATTCTTAGTTTTTGTTGTAAAAAACTTCAACATAGTCACACAAAAACAAGTGAAATTTCAAAATTTTGGGTGAAAGAAAATATTTTCATGTGAAACAAAAGGACTTTTTGAAAGTTCTCTAAATCTCTCTCAACCTAAAAATGCACATAAATAGTAGAACCTAAAAATCATTTAATTCATAGATTCTGGATCAACAACATAATTGGATCTTGATACGGACCTTGATACCATGTTCGATAAATAGGGTATTTGAACACCTTAAGTAATTGCTCACAAAAACATATCAAATATCAATACAAGAAGATATTACATGGTTAAAAAGAGAAAAACTATCCACAACCCTATCTAATATAGTCACTTGAGACAATATATTAATACAAAAGAAAAAAAAAGTGTATGGATTTTTCATAATTGATTATTAGTGAATGACCCTCCATAGTGTTGAATCACTTTATGTCTACACATATCCTCTTACATTGGGATTAACAAATGCATACTAATACATATTAAAAAAAAACAATAAAAAAATGTACTTTTTCTAAAAACATATTACATCAAATTGATTTTAATTAATTCTTAAATATCTAAATATCCTAACAAATTTAATCAAGTTTAATAATTATAATTTAATTTAAATAATAATTATTAATAATAAAACATAGAAAATTAATACTTATAAAAAAAACTATACTAAAATAAACATAAATATATTTATCTCTACATTTTTAAGTTAAAAAAATATGTATATTTTTATTTCTTTTAATCTTTCATAATTAAAACTACTCTATATGAATATATAATATAATTAATATATAATAAGAATATTTAATATATTTAATAATAGGAAAATACAACACATTTTACAAGATAGGTTTTTCATAATGTCTCTGATTATTTTATGAGATTGAGAAACATACAATATTTGATTATTTTATGAGATTGAGAAACATAAAATATAAATATAATATAGAGGTTGCATACATTTATTGTGATGATTTTTTTGGGCATTTTTATTGTGACCCCGAATTTTTATATGGAATTTTTTCCCAAGTTAAATATCCTTCTTTAATGGATAATATTGTTTTTGGTATGTATTAAGTTTATGATATCTAAAATAAATAAAAATGAATTTTAAGTTGTTTAAAATTAAATATTTAATTGTTATAATAAAAATATTTAATATTTATATTTACTTAATAATATAATTAAGAAGAAATTTATATTTGAAACTTTTGTTATATTCGTTATTTTTTATGGATGTGAAGTGTGGGGTTGTACCATTTTTGATGAATCTTCAAGAAAGATAGAATACAAAAAATAATAATTTTATAACCTATAATATCAAAATTTAATGAAATAGTCCTATTCCATCCTCCTCTTAGAAACAAGCCTCTCCTCCATTGAGAGCACCATTATGACTAGATACCTAATGTATAAGAACAAGTTAAACAACATAGAAGACAAGAGACTTCCTAAAATTTCTTCAAATTTGAGTCATAACCACTATCCACTCAAGGAGAAAAGAAAATTAAGGTATTGTAAGGATTTAATCAACCCTAATCTAGAAGATCACAATTATCTATTTTTTTTTACAAGTGTAAAGAAAAAAATAAGGATTTCTAAGATAAGAACAAATTTTCATGATCTCCATAGTGAAAAGCACGTTCTCTTAGATTGTCCAGCCTATACCCATATTAAATCTTATTTTCAAAATATTTGT
>CBVK0102619347.1:0-14886 GCA_900067695.1 Picea abies
GGGGATCAAATTTTGCTCAAAAATTCAAAGTGCTCGGAATCGCTTCAAATTGAACGGGAGCGTAGGCCTCATCGTCATGAACCCAATACAACTTGTTTGGGTTCAAATGGACGTCGGATGAGAGAGATATCACATTCTTTTCAAAACGACAAATAGGCAAAAAAAATGTGCTGACTGTACAGTCCGTACAGATGCTGATGTGGCAGACCATACGACACTTGGCAGAGCTGTATGACACATGGCAGGTATTGGTTTGCATGATTGTGGACAAGTTGGCATATGACACGTGTCATTGATGGTGAATGAAATGCTGACACGTGGCACACTCAGTGGATGCCACGTGTCACCCTGGCGTTGGTCTAAAATTTATGTTGTTGGATGGATTCGACCCTGTGACCTCCGGGTAGGGGTAATGCTTTGGGAAGGGCTGCCCAACTGGTGCACCACCGTTTGGTTCTTATAATGTATACGATAAACACTTTATTTAAATTGAAATGTATTGTATGTTGGGGCACGGACCGGGCCAGGGCTTAGCCTCGGCCCCTGGTCCTATGTGTATACAATGTAACCACCATTACCATATGCGTGCCTATCCAACCGTTACCATATGACATTTAAACTTAACCCCTGTTTGTATATGCGCACGGTCATGTGGTGGACCATGTGGCCTCGACCTTGGCGGTTAGGGGCTAAGGCGCGTAACCGTCCTACAGTTCGCATCGATTGTGTGGTTGCGCCCGATGCTGGGTTTTTACACATATATGCGTGTGGGGGCTAGGTTGAGGAGCAAGAGGTGCATTTTGGCGATCCAGAGACAACAAGTTTGAAGGGGAACTTCCAGGAAGCCTATCTTCTTCAATTTTTGGCCAAACGAGGTGCTGAAAAAGCCCTGTTAGGGGTTTTTGGACGTTCCGAATCCATTGGAGCCATCTATTTGTAATTTTGAGCATTGTAAAGAAAATATTTTAGCGCTTTGAGCAAATAATACAAAAGATCCATTGGAAGCTGGACTAGGAGATGTATCCCAAGAGAGGGGTGAACTCCTTTATCATTTGTTGTATTATGTTTTCTGTTCACTGTTATTTGCTGTTGTTTATATGCATCTTGAATGTGTAATTTCTATAAAATTTGTGTTTGCAAAATTGATCCATTTTCATTTGAACACATGAATTAAAACTTGCAAATATTTTCAAGAACACAAGTCTTCATCATTTTTAGATCAATGGGGATATCATGTTGTATAAGACCAGGATAAAAAACATGAAGATCCCCATAAGACCAAGCAAAAGCATCTTGAAATCCACCAAGTAGCTTGGAAAACTTCATTTTTTCTTCATCAGAACATTGGGCACCTATATTAACATTCTTTGGAGAATCGCATGTCCCAATGTTCTAGGAGATGGTTTCAACCACCTTCCTTTTTGAATCCTCTTCTTTCTGTTTCTCTTTATTGTCTACATCACTCGATGAAAACGAACTTTCTAGGGGAGTCAAGCCTTTAGGAATCTTGTCATCTTCTATGGATATAATTTCCTTGGGATTAAAAGGTTCATTTTGAATGAAAGCACAAATGCTCTCATTGTTAGGGAAGACCTGCCAAGATTCTATATCGTTAGGGATATGTGGACAATATAGATATTGAAAATTACAATCAGGTTTATGTGGAAGAAGTTGCCGAGCAGGAGAGGCTGCAAAATCATCTAACCGATCAACCATTGAATTCAATTCCCTCTTAACATGAGTGATGTTGAAAGATAATAGGTTCGAGATAAGTGCCCAAATAGTTTGGGTGTATTGTTTCATCAACTTGTTGCTAGGGGAGTACATCTTACGTACAAGTTTCACAACAAGATCAGAGTCCCCAAAAACTCAAAGGTGACCACAACCAAGATTATAGGCATTTTCAATGCCTAATAACAAAGCTTCGAATTCGGTGACATTGTTCATGCAAGCAAACTCCAACCTATAAGAAAAGTTATGGATTTTTTCCTACAGGATAAATCAAGACAATGCCAGCTCCATTTCCTTCATTTTAGCAGGAACCATCAAAGTGCATGTGCCACATACCATGATCTAAATCAATTCGTTCCAAGGGAATGTTATCCTCCTTATCAAATATGGAATACACTCCTAGGTCCTCTTCGATATAATTTACATTAGGCATGGGACACTCTCTATGTAAGGTGAAATTCTTCCCTCTCTAAGGACTATAATGTTTTTACCATTCCGAGGAATGGATAAATGTGTTTCGTCAAGTGAGAGGTATCCACCTGTTAAAGCATGTCAATCTCTTCCCAAGATGATTGAGTAATTTTTTACTGGCATATCAATTACCTGAATACTAAGGGTTGTCCTGATTTCAGGGTGTGCGCACAAAACTAAGGTCACATCCTTAATATCACCTATGGTCATTTGTTGTAGGCTATTATAGGAAACATACTTCTGGCATTTTCGTTTGTACAAGAAAATCCTAGCTCTTCCATAATAATCTTCGACATCACACTTGGGCCCGAACCTCCATTAATGAGGCAACAATGGGCGATCTTATCCATAATCTTTATAGAAATATAAAAAGGGGGATTTTTTTATAGGGCATCTAAAGTTATGTACACCTACCTTATTTACAGATGATTCCTCTTCATTCGCCTCTTCAGAGAGGTTGGCTACAACATAAGCCTTTCCTTCCATGAATTGTTTCAGATGCCTCTATTGTTCAGTGATGACAACCATGTCCAAAAGGGTGGCATATGCTTTGATGCTGGACAACTGATTCAGAATATTGTATTTGGAAGAGGGGAGAGGGGAAGTTGTTCCTTGACTCTCAGGAACCTTAAGAACTTGAACCGTAGCATTTGGTGATGATGAGCTTGGGCTAGAAGAATTGCGGGGAGAATCATATTTTCCTTTGGGAGAGTAGGATTTGTTCCTAGTATTGATGGTCATGACATCCTATGGCTCTACAAAATCTAGGAAAACGATGGTAGTTTCTGGTCTTTTAAAAAATATCTTATCTCTGGCACTCTTCCTTACCTCACATGTGGCTTCCTCGTGGTGTTCCTCAAAAAAGTTACACCAACTTCGGGGCAATATAGCTTTAGGCTGAAAATTATTTTCAATTGGATTCCTAAAGGGGGGTGCAGAAGAGGATGAAGCTCCAGGGGTGAGAGGGGAGACAGTTCCCTTTCACTCATATACTATCATACAATTATTCATATCTTGTACTAGCTGTAAGAGGGCGAACATGTTTTTCTGTTTAATAGATTCTCCTTGGGGAAGACCTGCTCTTTCAAGATGTTCTTCATACTCTAAACAAGTATGCAGAGTGGAACTGAGATTATCCATGGATTTTTCCTCAAGCCTATGATGATAGGGGGAAGGTAATGCATTGTAATAATGCATGAAAACGACTTGGTTCTGAGGTTGAATGAGTTCAGGGATTTGATTGTATAACTTAGTGAAACACAAGTTGAAGGGCTTGGTGTTTTCACCATCCTTATAGGCTATGTTATTGTACTCCCATAACTTCTCAGATGGGATTTTAAATTTCCCATAGGTGGATCTGAACCAACAAACTAACTCCTCCCAAGTAGACATAATTTTAGGAGGAAGGTCAAAGAAATCAACCGCAACCTTTCCTTCCAAGGAATTGACGAATAAGCGCATGCAAGTATCATTGTCATTTACTCCTATCTTGTGACAAGCATTAGAAAATGCCACCAGGTGTTCGTTTGTAGTGACAATGTTATTTCCCAAAAACCTAGGGAGATTCTCTTTGAATTTAGGAAGTGGATGAGTAGCAGGTGCCAGGTTAAGAGGAGAGGACACATGCCATGGTGTGGATGTGGCATCTTCTTCAAACTGAAAAATCCCATACTTTTTAATGACTTTGGTGGGATTTGTGGTAGATTGGATAGGGATATGGTGGCTATATAAGCTTCCAATCACTGATGAAGATGAATACTGAGAGGAGGAAGCACTTCCAGTGCCACCAGAGACACCACTAGATGCCATCTTGTGGATGATAGGTGAGGGATTAAAAGACGAACTGGATGAATTAGACAAAGTTCTCCTTAGAGCACTTTGTTGGGTTGACAACACAATGTTCCTTCTTCCTATTTCAGCAATACGATTAATTTTAGGTGATAAGCCTCTTCTTCTTCTAGAAACACGAGAGTCTAAGGACATGAAAGTAAGGCCAAAATTGAAGGAACAAGAAGGTTACTGCTGATTTCTAGGCTGTCTACGTCTAGCTTCCCAACGTTCTTGGGCACTAATTTCTTGTTCAATTGCTACCCATGAATGATTAAGATCAACACGAGTATTGGCAGTGTCTAAAATGGTGTGGAACAGATTCAAAGCAATGCTGGTCTGATCTTGAAGACCGAGCTCAATATTGGGATGCCTTGCAATAGGCATAGTCATTAAGAAATAAAACAATCAAAGAATTAATATATGAAAAATAGATGTATCTGATGCTAATCAAACATAAAAATTAACCAAAGAGATATCGAAGATCTCCCCAGTATGGTCGCCAAATAAATGTTGAGGAAAATATATGAAATGATCTTACTCAAACATTTTCAGATCCTGCTTGGCTAAAGAAACATAGACATGAATATCACCCTATGTTTATAGCCATCAAAACTGGTGTCCTAATTCACAAGTGCTTAGGCTATTTTTTTTATAATTAAAAGCTTGCTGGAAAAATCATTTTTTTATGTAATTTTTTGAATATATCAAATGCTGGATTAATATAGAGACAAAAGTAAAGACACCAAGTCAATAATCAACACATATGAGACATAAATAAATCCTTTATTTCATTCCAATTCATTAAAGAATCATTCTTTTTACAAAATTTCCTGAGGAAGTTTTGGACCAAAGTTAAACTTAGACATCCCCAATGAAACATACAAAAGGAATTCTGACAGAAAATAAAAAACTGAACTTGAAAATATGGATCAACTTGCCATAGATTGCTTCCCACTAGACTCTGCACAATAGCCTTTGTCAGTCATGAAAACTAATTCACAAACAAACAAGTCTACATAGACTATCAAAGATAGATCAACACCTCTGAAAAACAAGTGTCTGAATGATGCAATTCAACCCTGAATCTTGCTGTCTACAATAGGACCCTGCTATTATAAAAAAGAATTAGGCTTGTAATGGATTAAGGAATGAATGAAAACTGAATTATCTCAACACAAAACTGAAAGAGCAAACCTTAGTATGCTTCTCCTTCTGTTCCTCCCTTTCCTTTTGCCTTTAAGAAAATTAGAATTGGTTGAAGTAGTTGAACTACTTCATTAGTTAAGTTAACTGAAAACTCAACCAACTTTTTAGTTAGGGGGAAAAGTAATAAATCATAATAAGGGTTTTTAAATAAATAATAACTAGTAGGTGGGACCCCTTGTGACTCCCCTTTAGCTTTTAACAATCATAACACAACTAGTTAATTAAACAAAAACATCCCTCCTTGTGATTCCCATCATTACATTCATGTTTGACAATTTATCTCAATGATATTTGAAATTATTATCAAAACATAATACTCATATATCGAAAAATAACATGCTGTCCAAAATTTCCGAAGTCAATTGTTCTAAAAAATAAATAAATAAAACTTAAAATCCATATTTCCCACACTGAGATGCAATCCTTCCCTTGTTGCTGCGATCACCTTTTGATCTCTATGAATTCACCTTTGGCTGTGCTGAGCCTTTAGGCCTAATCTCTCTGATCACATGAGAGCAATCATCCCTCAAATCCATCCGGGAGGACACGGATTTATCAGAGCCATTGGAGGGTGAGGAAGGGGCAACAATGGATTTTCCTTTGTCAGGGGCATGGTGGGCCTCGATTTTTAGCCTTTTACTTGCATCAGAAGACTGAACTGGTGAGTGGGCAGGGGCAACTTGGACAATTTTATTGATAGGAGGGGGAGTAGGTAAGGACAAATTGGGCCAGCCACGATGTTGGGATACTATCGGGTAGACAATCTCTTGCCATTCGTCGTTTTCAGGAACCTCAGGTTCCAATGAGACATGAGGGGGCACATGAATACCATGGGATTGTGGAGCTTGGAAGGGAGGCCTTTCAGGCCTAGGTTGGACCACTCCTTGCCCAATCCAATTGAAAAACCCATCCTGAAATAACCGGCCTAAATCTTGTGAGTCAACATCAAAGTGAATGGAGAATCTTGGCCTCCTAGGGCCCCTGTTCCAATTGCATCTTCCTCAATTACCTTTGCCATGGCTACCTCAGCTGAAAAATATCATTCATGTATGCATGATTGATTAGAAAATCGTTTCTTTAACAACCATACATGACAACTCCTTTAAAATATGAGTGACTTGAAGTCGCGGCCGCACTGACCCTATAGTGAGTCGTATGAAGGGGCAACAATGGATTTTCCTTTGTCAGGGGCATGGTGGGCCTCGATTTTTAGCCTTTTACTTGCATCAGAAGACTGAACTGGTGAGTGGGCAGGGGCAACTTGGACAATTTTATTGATAGGAGGGGGAGTAGGTAAGGACAAATTGGGCCAGCCACGATGTTGGGATACTATCGGGTAGACAATCTCTTGCCATTCGTCGTTTTCAGGAACCTCAGGTTCCAATGAGACATGAGGGGGCACATGAATACCATGGGATTGTGGAGCTTGGAAGGGAGGCCTTTCAGGCCTAGGTTGGACCACTCCTTGCCCAATCCAATTGAAAAACCCATCCTGAAATAACCGGCCTAAATCTTGTGAGTCAACATCAAAGTGAATGGAGAATCTTGGCCTCCTAGGGCCCCTGTTCCAATTGCATCTTCCTCAATTACCTTTGCCATGGCTACCTCAGCTGAAAAATATCATTCATGTATGCATGATTGATTAGAAAATCGTTTCTTTAACAACCATACATGACAACTCCTTTAAAATATGAAATAAATTTTGGTTCAACAACATATTAGACTCATGCAATCCAATCCATACAAATTGTTTAACTCTTGTCAATGAGAAGGGAGTGAACACAGGTTCTGGGATATGCGAGGGGTTTGTATTGAGCGAAAAATATTAAAATGAAGGGGAAAATGACATAGTTATTTCTCACAGACAACAACAATCAACTGAAATGCAAGCCAAAGAACACATCACTATAATCCATCCATGTGATCTTAAACTGTCACAATACATAGCTCCTCTTAACTGTAATTAAGTTTTAGGAATAGGGAGTGAGTAATGAATATGGGAAGGTGAGGGGATTGTAATTAGCGAAAAGTGAAATAATGATAGGGGAAAAGAGCGGATATTGTTCATAATATTAATTAAGTAATCCACAAAACCATTCTGTATTCAATGCAATGAACCAACACTAACCAATTACTGTGATCAATTAACAATTACGATGTGTATAATTTAACCATTTATGTGTGTTAAGCTTGTTCACTGTTCACTTTTAAATCCTTAACACTTTCAATTATACAGTGGCATCATACTCAAAATAATATGCTTTCCAAACAACCTATATAAAGAATCCAATTTCCTTTCATTTATTCCATTTAAGATTAATACAAAATTCCAATGAACACACAGTCATTTGCATTAACTCTGTTCAACATCCAAACCATCAACCACTTCCTACAAATAAATTCTTCAAATCAAACACAGACACAAGATCTTTAAAAATCATGCCTGATTCAATTCCTTTAATCAATTTAACATTTAAATTGTAATGAAACCATACTATTATAAAACCTATGCCCATCTCTGATATGATGCACGATATCCATAAAACATATACTATAGACAATCAAGCCATGAATAAAATGGTTTTAAATTGCAATAATCTCGATTGGAAATTAAGACACACGATAACAAAAACCATCATTTCAACCTATATCATGTTGTAGGAAACACACAACCCACCGCATAAATAAAAGAGGCATGCTCCTGATCAACCATAAAACAATGTTGAGTTAACAATCCGATTGTTACAACACAAGAGGCAACGACTGTATGCCCATTTCATTTCTTGAATCAATCAATCAACCATGCTGAGCTATAGAATCGACTATTATAATAAACAATGTAGTGACTATATTCTGATAATCAAAACCACTGCGAACGCTACTAACACAGACGAGCCAACAATCAACCACCGTTGACGATACGCCACCAACTCATAACAATCAATAATATACCCGACTTGATATAACTGGCTCCATTTATTAAAAAACAGGTTTTGAATAATCAAAATGGGATTTTAGTAATCAAGGGTTCTCTCTGTGGACCAACACAAGGAGATTGGAATCGACCACCAACAACAGGTGAGAAAATTTCGAGACAACACGGTGGACACATAGGCCATATCACCAATAACTTCACAGACAGGGTGACAATTCACAAGATAGGAGAGACTATGAACAAAGGAGTAGAGACTTCTTTTAATAACACTGAGAACATAAAGGGCATAACCCTCGTGGTTTTCCCAATCAACCCGGGTAATACTGATATAAAAACAGAGCCACGAAATAACAACCAACCCTAAAGAAATCATCTTGGCATAATAGCCGACCAAACCAATTGTGTAGAAACCACAATCATACATGAACCCACGACCGGGCGAAAATGATAGCAGTGACCCACGGTGGTTCAAAATCAAACACAACAACCAAATATGACTGGGTATGTTTACAAGAACCGTATGGAGACGACAACAAGTCTGGACCGAATGAAACCCTCCAAGAAAAACCCATAAGACAACAGAGAGCCTTCATGGCTTCCACCACACAAAATCATTAATGAAATTGTGACTTCAACTATCCAATCCTTTCATTTATAGTGAATACACACAACCAACCATTCCATAGAAATATCACATATTTACATAGTTTCCAGTCTCAAGAAAATCACAGACCCATACATCACCGAACCAATATCTATTTCATAACCAGAGCGGGTTCATGGATGGCAAAAAAGACATACATGTAACCAAAAATCTTTAAAAACACGAGCTTGGTTGAGTAGTTCTTCCCTTGCCTGAAAATCAGAGCTTAACCACATCGAAACACAATTGAACAATAGCCAAGCTAGGTGATGACCAGCGGGAGAGGTATGGAGTGATGTGCAGTAAATGCACGTCGCTTCCATCTTTTACTAATTCAATCACTTAGTACACTCCATCCAATCATCCATTAATCCATTCAATTAATCTATGCATTGAAACTCACATCCATTACTTGCCAAATGCGCCACCCCATATCACATTTAACCATTGCCAAACATAACTTAATGCATATCAAATGTGCTTCCATATAACTCAATAAATCGTATGACCACTACAATGGTTAGTTAGGACTAATCCCATTTCTTTAATTCATATAGTGTAGCATAGTAGCATAGTAGAATATTTTAGTTTCTTCCTTAGATTTTTCCATAGGTCTCTTTTCACTTGCTCTTATTTCATGTTATAACTAAAATGTGTCTTGTGTAGGTACACCATATGACGATCAATGCAATAACCGTGAGTATAAGCTATTCATATAAAATTAGAGCTTAGAGCAATGAAAAACCACACATAGGATGCATTATCCATTTGCCATCATGTCGCAAAAAAACCCAAAATTCCATCAATCATGTAGAACCTTGTAAGAAGTGTCGAACAACAACATAAACATTAAGTAAGAACCAGATCTGATACTCCAATCTATAGGGGGTCCCACCTACTAGTATTATATATAGCATTAGCTTATAATAAGCTTCAACAATACTTTGCAGGCAAAATCCTTGTTGCGATTTTTATCGTCAACATAACTGATTTATTATTCCCTACATATAACAGATTATATATTTATATGTTTCACTTTTTCTTGTTACTTTGTATGGTTTTGAATATATAGAAAGATCAATAAATTTCAAATATTTGTTTAATTTAACTATAATTTTTTAATAAAATATATTAATGTATGTCATATGTTATTGTATTAGAAGTTTGGATTACATTATTTTTATATTTTAAAAAAATAGACAATCATACTTTTGGATGATGGACATCAAACCTAAGAACACCACAATAGAGGAAATATCAATAAAATTCAAACAGTTATTTTTTTATTTAACTGTAATTGTTTCACAAAATATATTAATGTGTGTTGAATGCTATTGGAGACAAATATCTGATTAGACTATTTTTATAGTTAACAATTTTTTTTTTAAGAAAAAGGTCATACCTTAGGACGATGAAGATCATCCCTAAGAATGATATAATGGAGGAATTGAGGAAGAGAACTAAGGTCAACGAGCATGAAAATTAGATGAAGAATCTCGTGATACTCTTATATGAGACCTCCCTATTCACCTTGGGGTTCAGTTTGGAGAAGAAAAACGTATTCTCTAGTAGATTACACACGATGCTCAAGCTCAGCCTCAACGTCAAGGATGGCATCACCATTGAGATGGACATAGACATGACACCTTTAGAAGAGGATGCCTCCATCCAAGATGAGATCAATATGGAGGAGGTTGATAAGTCTCCCTTGACTCTTGTTAGAAGGAAATAATTTTTTCTTAGAGAGTGTAACATCCCCAGTTTAATTAATGCATAATGTAGATATGAATATGGCTATGGCCAAGCGATATAATATGCAAATTGTATTTCTCATTTTTATAATAAAATGTGATACCAGCTGCTAGGGGGACATGGAAATATATGGGGAATGAGTTTTCCACAAGATAAGGGAGTATCTGAGAGGGGTCCAAGGGGGAAATTATTTATGGGTATTAATCCAAACCCACATTCTTGATTTTTATTATCATTGTGTATAAAACTTCTATTTCCCGTTTGAGTGTATGAGAGCCCAATCATTGAATACATGTAAGAGGGTGGGTGTGAGAAGTCACATCCCATAGTTATTTGAAGCATGGGGATGCATTACAATCAACATTGAGTAGTGTGAGGCTCAACATGCTTGGGAAAAGAGAGGAGAATTGCATGGAGAAGAACAATATTTTTAGACAGTCATGTTTTGGCATGAGCAGGGGGAGACAAAAAAAAGAGAGCTATGGAGCTGGAGAAACAATGGACAGATAATTTTGGATAATTTTTGGAGCTAGAGACTAAAGAGGCAAGCTATTAGGATTACAGAAGAACTAGTTTGTCAAGCATGAAGAGTGAACTCATGTGTGAGTTGCATTGTAATAACAAGTTATTGTTGGTGTTTTACTGGTAGTTTTTCCTAGCAGTGAAATCCCTTGAGTTCTCAGTAGTGATATTCCTAGTTACCTATGCCAGAGAGACCCTAATAAATGAATGGGATGCTCGATGGACTAAGAGTAGTGAAGGGGTACATTCCTTGGGTTGGGCAGGTCAAGAGGAAGAGAGCTGGTAGAAATCAAGATATATGTAAGAGAATGCCAATGGGTTGTGGGATATCTAAGCTGCGAGTGGACGATGAAAGACACCTTCTTTTGTGGATTCCTAGCCCCATATCAGGAGTGAATTTCTATTGATATCTAGAACAACAAGTCTATGGTTGGGTGGAACGCCCATCCCAAGAAGTTGGTTGCACAACCATTCTGAAAAGATAAGTGTTTATATGTGTTCTATGTTATTTTATGAGCTAAATTGTTGCGTTTTAACTCTGTATGTGAATGGTTTATATGATGTTGTGTATGGGGTTAATTATCTGCATTCATGTTTATTTCAAAATGTTGTAGCTGTATTTAAATGAATGATATCTGAATGGTTAAATCTATGTGTATTACTATAGCTAGTAAGCTACAAGATCAATTAACATAAAATTCTTATTTTATTTGTAATTCCACATGGTATAGTTCCTTACTTAAGCTAGGGGTGTCACAGATTGGAGCTCAAGTTTCAACACTAATCTTGTATGGACCAAGAACCGACATGAATTGGTCAAATTCATTGTTATGTATTTTGATCTATGACGAATTTGGAGGGGGGGAATGGTGAACCAGAGTGAAATCCCCAAATTTAAGGGTAGATTCGAGTTTATTTTACTTAGAGCCATCAAAGAGAATATTTATGGCATCAATTTGCAGGTTTCAAAGTTAAAATTTATCCTACATAGTCAAATTCTATGTTTTCATGGTGACTGGGAAGTTTGGGGAATCAACGACCTAGATTATTTTGACCTCAAGAATCAATAGTCAAGATTTTTCCGTGAAGTCTGAGAAGGGATTTTCCAAGAAGATTTCAGAAATCAGGATTCAAAAAAATCTTGAACCATGACATGAGGTTAATTTTAAAGGGGGGAATCCTGAAGGTGTAAGACCGAATGAACAAGAGTTGATGATCAATGTCACTCTCAACCATCAAATCTTGCGGGAAAATTTGTTTATGAAAGACTCATTCAAGATGAGTTGTGGAGGTAACTCAACCTTTCAAAGAAGGGAGTCTGAAATCCTATGGATAAGCGAGGAGTGGTAGCTTGTTATTGGTTTCAGAAGGACTACTCCCGATGGTATTTCGAAGAAAGTATTATTGATGGTATTAGAAAGAATTGTTTCCGATGGTTTTTTGGAAAAGGATGTTTTCGATGGTTTTTCAAAAAGGATGTTCCCGATGGATAAGTCCGATAAAGAGGGTCTGATAGGATATCAGACTTTAAACTTTGGGAAGATCAGTGAGCATGGAAATTTTCTGTTCTGATAGTCTGATGGAAAAAGATCGATAGTGTTCATACTTTGGCTTTCAGAAGGATCTGTGGGCATGGGGAAAGTTGTTCTTCATGATGGGAAAAGTATGTGAGAAATAACTCGACAAGCTTGCAGAAGGTTTGGCCGAGGGCCAATGCAGGATATTAACGAACGATGACATGGTCGAATCAAAGGATGACATGTGGAATCAACCGATATGTTCCATGCCATGTCATTCAAATTGCCTAGGGTTGAGAATAGGTCATTTGGACGAATTGCTACAATGGTAAATCAATGATTTTTTTTCAGTGAAAATTTTTAGATTTTGAACGTCATCAACTTGCAGAGGAATTTTGAGGTCCTAAACAACATTTTTAGGGGTTCAAATTTTACGAAACTATATATACCTTCAATACACAATGTTTCTGCTAAATAAATGACAAAAATTAGTGATATGTTTCCAACGAGCTATTCTTAGCGCAAAACAGATCTCGTATCAAAATGTTACAGCTGAAACAATATAGGATATAATTCAATATTGGTTTACTTCCAGAAGGCATAACTCCTTGCTCAAAAGTCAGTTTGGGGCACATGAGTAGTCTATGGAAATATCATGGAACATGGAATACAACCATGGAGATAGATGTGGAATATGGGTACCTGAAATTGTACAGGATGAGAGAGAAGAAACATGTAGCATAGAAGGACAAAAATGGGAAAACAATAAAAAATTCTACAGGCCATAACTATCAACCCGAAGCCCAGTTGAAGGTGAAATTTTGATAGATAGGTCAAAATTTAGGCATCTAGATACGTTTTGGACTTCTGAAAATTTTCCAAAGGAGTTGGTGAAGGGATTTTTAAACAAGGATAAAATTTCCAAGTCAAGAGAAAGTGCAAAAATGACAAAGTTGTCATTTCTAGATTGTTAAGATTTTGACTGGAGCATCATTTTGATAATATGAGAGTTTTTTGTGAATTCAATATCAACAGTGTTATCAGAGTCTCATAAAAAAATTTCCTTAGTTCCTAACAAATTTACCTCTATAGGTGGCCAAAGTTGGTGTTTGAGATTATTTTGCACTAGGAAGAAAGGTGCATAAGAGGGGTAAGGTGGCAATATTCAATTACCCATACCTTTTTGATTAGAGATCATATTTGAGAAAATGAGTAGCAAATGGAAATACAATGAAGAATATAATCATCATGTGCACCTAGAAAAGATATTGAGATAGTGAATTTTTCATTCAACTCAAAAGAATATGATTGGTGGCTATTAAAGAGAAAAACAATTATGCATTATTTTTCCAGAAATGTGTATATACATATACATACACACACACACACACATGTGTGTGTGTGTGTAGATATATAATATATATATATATATATATATACATATATGTATTTATATGTGTGTGTGTGTGTGTACACACACACACACACAGACACACACACACAGTCTAATAGAAATTTTATTGCATGCACATCTTCTTGCAGAATTAAGAGGTTTGGGAGGGAAGTTTGATTCTTGAATGAGAACCAAAATCATGGAGGATTCCCATAGGAATTATGGATATGAGGAAGAATTCAAAAGGTTGGGTGTCAGCATGGAAAATGTTGAGACAAAATCCAATGGAAGAAGAGGCAGAGAGGAGCCCGAGGAGCTGGTTGACACTATGAAAAGCTTGTAGAGAGAAGTGCAGAGCTATAGGGAAGATAATGATAATATTATGAAATATTAGGTGTTACACATCAACATTACTCGCTTTGATAAGTGTTGCATGTTTCTCACAAGTGTCGCAAGTGTTGCATGTTGCTCACAAGTGTTGCAAAGGTCAAGCAAAGCATACTGCCATGATGATGACACTAAGGAGACATTTAAAATGCCTCAAACACTTGATTTTAAGGAAGAGGAATGGCTAACTGAAGTTAACAACCTCTTGCCACTTGAAAGAAGCATTCAATCTAAGGTTTTAGGAGAGAGCGCTCCCCTATATCACTCTTAGGAGCGTTGGCACTCCCCTATAAAGTGCTAGGGAGCGTTATAACACCAAACAACCCTTTTGAGGGAGCGCTATGGATTTTTAGAGCACTGGCACCCCCCTAAAGACTGCTAAGGAGCGCTATAGCGCTCTGATGGCCTTTTTGAGGGAGTGTTGTCTAATCTGGGTAGGAGTTGGTCCATTGAGGAGAATAAGGAGAAGATCTTTCAATCTTGGAAGGCAGTTGCATTC
>CBVK0102619370.1:0-11147 GCA_900067695.1 Picea abies
TAGGTCGTCGCTTCCTCAACTTCTCAATCACTGCTAAAACATATAATTCGACCTTCTAGACCAAATTTGACTCTGCAACCTAAAGGATGATTCCATGAATCCCCTCATTCAATTGTTATGAGGTGAATCAAACTTGCATCTGTTCATAATTTGGGGATTTTCACTTTGATTTTGCCATTTCCCCCAAATCCATCACGGGTGTACCTCTGCAACAATGAATTTATGCAAAATTCACTCAGGCTCTTGGCCCATATAAGATCATTGTTGAACCTTCTACTTTGATACCATTCTGTAATGTACCCAGCCTCCAAGATGAGTCCCATCACTGTAAAAATGACTTATCCTGCTAAATATGAATTTAAAAATGCCCCATACATATAAAACAAAACGAAGGGGTAGCAGGCCCATAAAAATTACATCAAAACAACATGCTGATTTACTCATGCATCTAACAACATTTATAAAAATGTGAATGCATCTAGTAAGCACAAAACAAACATGATAGGGGGGTTTGAGCCAACAAACATGACTCAAATAGTGAACTAACAAACATGACATGGTGAACCATCAAACTTGACTCAACCCTCACATTGGTTCCCTACTCGAGGAGTCTGATATAACAAAGCAGGAAAATGACAACCAAATGAACTAGAGTGGAGAAACAAAGGGGAAACGTAATAGAGCCACTAAAGACTAGAGCTTGGAGAGAAAATCCCAAACCCTACCAAGCCCTAAATCCGTTATCTTGCACTTCCACATCAAACCCTATTGAGCTATAAGAACCTTGTTCCCTTTCAAATTCTTGATGTTGCATGATGGTGATTCTATCATCATTTGAAAGTGTTCTTGATATATGGGATGGGGTGGTTTGGTCACAAAGGCCTTTGTACTACCCCCCATACCCTAAAAGATTTCATGCATAGAGGAGCCCAAGCAGGCTTGCATGCAAGAATTGCTTGGGCTCCTATATTGTCTCCACTTTAGACACCCCATACGGGGAATATATGAATGATAATATTAAAATCAATATTTCTTTCAAATACACATCTCAATTCAAGTAAATATGTAAAGTATAGATCATAGTAATCAAATATATACATGTCAACAAATGCTATAAGGTAGGCCTAACACCAGAGTTAGAAGCATCAATACCTTTTCCACCAAATCCAGAGGAATCAATGCCTCTACCACCAGAGCTAGAGGCATCAATACCTCTACCAAATAATAATGTAGAATGTAGCATCTAACATATCTCTCCACCAGAAACTACATCACTCGATGTGGCCATAGCATCTATAGCATCAATAAAGAGTGCAATGGTTGTAGCAACTATTTAGTCAACTACTGGAGTTAGAGATGGTCATTAATATGGTGCTGGAGTTGAACATGGTGGTTGGTCTACTCATGGAAAAGATGGTGGTTAGTCAATTTGTGGTGGAGGATCACTCCCCTTGATAAATGAATCCAAAGAAGATTGCTAGTGAGCCCTCAATATCTTGAGTAGGTTGAGGGAATTGACAACATGAAACATCAATAACATCATATTGTGAGGAATGGTTTTCAATATTGCTACAAGCTCAGTGTCTCACATGATCTCCCTAGCTCGTGCAGGGACCACTTTGTGGCAATCCATCAGTTCACATATCTTATCCATCACCTCTTGATAGAATCTATGATCCAACTTATATGGCATGCCAGATCTCTACAATTGTTGGTGGCTTATCATGCTTAGCCATATCCTCATCTTGTTGGGGAGGAACCTCCCCAACATACATGCCAATATCTACAATATAGTAAACAACAATAATTAGACAATTTAAACAAAATGCTACAATAAATTACATGTGAATTAAATAAGAAAAAAAATATAACTTAATGATAATATTAAATCTAGAAACTAGAGGCTCCATTTAGCCAAATAGGATGTTCATGCATCCTCACCAGTCCATCCTCGTGTACAAGGACTATACAATATTGAGGATGGGATCATCCTCACTAGCTAGCAAATCCAACACACTCGATCTCACTACCCTACATGGGTACTCTAGTTGGCCCCTCTCGGGCAACATCTACCCCCACATGTGAATACACACATTAGTCATTAGCCTAGGAGGGAGGTATGTTGGCACCCAATATTTTGGTTTCATTTTGTGCGCGTGCAAAAACGAAGTTGTGCATGCTCAAGTCCAATTTTTGTAAGTGCTCAATTCCAAGCGTAGGGTGCGCTCATTCGAATTTTTGCGCATGCCTAAGCTAATGTGCGAGGAAGGACAATAACTGCATGCTGGATCAATTTTTGTTATCGTGCATTGGGCCTAAAATATTATCAAATGCACGCTAGTCCCAATTTTGATGCACACCATAAATCAAGAAGATGCATGTCGAAATCAAGAAAAGAATCATCAGAAAATCCTCTCGAATGATTACTTTCAGCATCACAAGGGATCGTGGAGCTGACAAAGGATGAGCTGGCGAGGCAGTCAAGATTGCCCTAATTCAAAAAGGCTACGTGCACTGTAGGTAGGTTCTAGAAGCGTGCAAGGTAGTTTTGTCAGTAGAACGAGTGGCGCAGAGTAGAAAGAGACAAAGATCTTGACCAGAAAAAGCTATAAAAGGAAGCAACAATATCGTAAATTGAGTTAGAGAATGTATAGTCTGATAGCTAGATGTTTAGATGAGATCCATTGAGTCTTTGGTATTGAGCTCACTCTTAGCCTATGTAATATTGTAATGTCCCTGAATACAAATATGTGTCTATTATATGTATGAGATTTTGAGAGATTGTGCATTGCGCAGGGTGTTGTACTTTTGGGAATTTATATAAAGAAGAGATGCGCAGGGTGTTGTACTTTTGGGAATTTATATAAAGAAGAGATGAAGCTCCGTTGTTGTCTAATACATTTTGTCTAATGTATACCGTGTGTTTTGGATTGATGATATAATAAATCTTCTGCAATTCTGAGTTATTATATGGATGCCACCTATGATTTGGATATGTGTGTGTATTGTTTTACTTCTTAGTCCTAATATGTGTTAGATATGAGTCATAGGAATACCAACCCAAATGAATCTGTGTATGTTTAAGCCTTCATTCCTGTCACAAGACCTTATGTTCTCTATGATCCTATTTGCATCTCGGGTGAGACCTTCCTTGGCCTTGGCCGAGGATTGATATACCGATGCTCTAGGTTTTCATTGGTCAACTTTGGATGAACCCTGGGTCTAAAATCCCCAGTGTTAAAAAGGACGTGTGCCAGAGTGGAACAAAATGATGCCAACAAATGGTTCCATTGCTGAGACCTGAAGTATTGTAGGGAATGATGAAGGAAAGAGATGAGGTGGCATCCATATAGAGAGGAAATTCAAGGCTGGTTGACTGCGAAAGAGCATGAGTTTTACCTGTGAGAAACTCAGGGGCTGAAAGTGAATGTGAAGAAATGGAAAGATGACTATTTGTACACAGATATGCATGGGATTTTTTTTTTGAATTTCCTTGTTTGTTGCATGAATGGCTAAAAAGGAAAACTGCTACCAATTCTACTATGTGGCCATTGGAACTAGTGGTTTGGGATCAAGCCCAGCTTGAAAGACTAAAAGTGTTGGATAATAAGTGGACCCGGGCTATTGAATTTTGGTTTGCTCGAGTGAAAGAAGGCTACATTGTTGAGTTTTTTGTTGAGTAGATTGACTCTTTTAGCGAGGTTGAAAGAAATTTTGTAGAAGGTCTAAGGAAGCAGATGCTAGAAGAGATTCCACTATGGATAAAGATGTTAATCGTGGATAAAGAGACAATGTGCATGGAGCCTGATCGAATGACTGAGTAAAATCCCCTAGCGGGGGGGAGGGTTTGTAAATATGGGGGAAAATGAGAAAGGAAATGGATCCATTGAGGAGGATCCATAAATTGTTAAGATGAAGTGAGGAATGGTATGGAACTAGAGGAGTAGAAGAGAAAAAAGAGTCAAGAGATATGCAAGAAGAATTGAGATAAGGAGAAAAGCAGAGTAGAGAGGTGGAAAATAGTTAGCTAGGGGTTTGTGATGAGGGATCGGGCTCAAAATGAAGAGAAAATAAATTGAACCAGGTGATAGTGCGGAAGAGTATGCTGTGCCAGAGTGGAGCACAAATGAGGATAGGCCTGTGAAGAGGTGTGGCATAGAGGATATGGTGTCCAATGGAGATACCGGTAGTGATAGTAGTGGGGGCTTAAGTGACAAAGTATACACCCCTTTGCTGTTGTAGAGTTCCGCAACCTTAGAGGAAGATGAAGCATAGAGCAGTGGTGTGTTGATAGAGGAAAATATGGTGCACAAAATAGTGGTGTGCTGTCAAGAGAGGAAGATAGCATAAAAAGTAGTAGTGCACATGTAGGATAGGAAGGTAGAGTGCATATTTATGGTGAATGAATAGGAGAGGAGGAGAGAGCACAACTTTTTGGTGCATCGAAAGAAGAGGAAGATGGAGGTTTCCCTAGTGGTGGGGGAGATGTATTGACGATTGTAGATAGTCTTGCATGACTGGAAGTACGCAACTCTCTGGGTCACCTCACAAGAAATTTTAGAAGAAGATGGACTTACCCCCCTTTGTACCACCCCCCCTTGTGCATTTTTAATCAAGAAGAAAACACAATAGATAGTGCAACAATTAGAGTAGAAGAGAGAGAAGACAAAGATAAAAGAGAAGAGACAAGTGAACAAGAAGGTAAAGTCAACAATACTTTACCCTAAGGAATAGTGGTGTCATGAAATTAAACCTCTAACAGTCAGAGCGAAGGAACTAGCTCCAGTTTGGTTTACATGTGAAGCAACATTGGTTTACATGTGAAGCAATCTATTCTGTGAAGAGAATTACAGACGAAGCAACAAAAATTGCGTAATTGGATACCACATTCAGGGACATAGCCTTGACATGGTATATGAAGTATAAGGCTACTGTGCCAATGGGACAAACAAGGTCTCTGGCAGAGATTAAGTAGGATCTACTTAGGGAGTTCCAGAAACCTAAGTCAGAATCCCAATGTACCACAAAGATAAAAGAGATCAAGTATAAGGAAGGCAAGACCATATGGGATTATGACCAGCAGTTTAAAATTTTATTGGATAGGATGACATTCCAAATCCAGGATGTGCAACACAGGGAATGGTTTATTGTAAGGTTACATCCCCATATCTAAGTTCTGCTCACCCAGCAGAAGGTGATGACTCAAGTGAAGGCATAGAAATTTCCATGCACTTGGAAGCTACGTCAGGAGGGGTAGAGACGTCGGTAGGCTTGGCACAGGTGCAGTCACAAATATCCAACATAACGATGCAATTGAAATATATGGCTAAGAGGAAGGTGATGCATGAGAACGTATAGTGTACCACCTGTCTCTCAAAACAGAATCAGAGAGATGAATGTTATGTCCTACCAAATTATGTAGAAACGGGTGCACCCATTCCATTTCCATCTGGGCAGATGGAATGGTGTGAGATATGTAGATAGTGGGGCCATGTGCCACCTCAATGCCCAAATTTTCATAAGTACCAGATGAAGAATCACAATTCACTCTATGAGTTATGTCAAAAGTCTGATGGAAAGATAAGGAAGGCACCTCATCCCCCTCTAATGTTTGATGTTGCCCAGCAAAAGTAGTTCTTGCACTATGTGCAGAGAGCACCAGAAGAATAAATAGTGTGCGAGGAGTTGAAACATGTGAATCAGAGGTCGCTTGAGGAGGGTTGGATTTGGGAAGAAGTGGAGAGAGTGACACAAAGGTCACTAGAAGAAGCTCGTATATGCAAAGAGGTACAATGTGTGACATAGAGGTCATTGGAAGAAGCTCACACATGTGAGGAATTGTAGCACATGATGAAAATAGTTTTAGAAGAGGCTCGTGTGCGAAAAGAAATATAGTGCCTAACACGACAAATAGTAGAGAAGGATTACAAACAGACTGAGTTGTGACGCACTGAGAAAAAATCATATGAATAATGATGCTCGGAGGAAGTGTAGCGTGCACAAAATTATTACATGAGTCAGGTCACAGGGAAGAATCTAAAGACCAAGAAATTTTTTTCTTGCATTGTTGTTTGTGAATGTTGAATGATCCAAAAGTTGCAAGTAAGTTGACTTATATGTTATCTAGTTGCATGAAGGAACAAGGAGTGGAAGCAACCATATCAGCTCCGCTGCCATAAAGACATGTATGCCTAGTCAGCAAGCAAAAGTGTATTGGCCAATAATTTAATATGACAACATATCTTGGTGGCTATGGCATGGATGGATTCATGTTGGATCTGGGTTCTGACATGAATATTTTATAGAAGAAATCTTGGGAGGTGATGGGTAAACCAAAGTTGGTTTGGTCACCCATCCATATATGCTTGGCCAATCAATACAATATCTACCCAATAGGTCATCTAGAGAAAGTGTTAGTGAACATAGAAGGAGATAAAACAAAGGATGACTTTAGGGTCATAGACATTATAAATGAATTTGATCCATATCATGCATTATTGGGCATTGACTAGGCCTTAGATAATAATGTGGTGCTAAACTTGAAGAAGCAGTAGATGTCATTTGAAACAAACACCCTGTGCATGTTTTCACCACTAGATCCATAAGAATGGGATAGGTATAATGATCATGTGGATGGGGATGCATGGAGAGTATTCATTGAGATTATTTATAAGATCACAGGCCGCAGGGAAGACTACATCAACCCCACCGTAGATAGTGAATTAAGATGGAGAAGTGTCAAGTATTATGACATAGATTCTAAGGATGCCATGGATCTATGGCAGAATAATCTATATGAAGTATCAACAAGGATATGTGTGCATATCTCTACAAAGGAGCGTGAGGCATAATTTGGCTCATTAAGGTATGATGGATCAAAACTGGTGGACACATTTATTGCATGGATACAAAACATTCCTAAGCATCAAAGGGATTGCACACTTGACAAAGTACTCCTAGAAATTCATGCACAATGGTGGGTTGCACATCGAGAGCCTTATCGTCAATGGGAAGATGTTGAAGCATCTATATGTTGAAATTCGTCGATACACATTTGCTTGTGAAAGGAATTGGATAGCTAAGCAACGACGCAATGTGCATGGTCAATATATGAATGTCCACTGCAGGCTACCCAAGAAACATCATATATCCATGGTTCCCCAATTCTACACTAGGAAAGGTAGGTGAACCTCAAAATCCCACGATGATATGTTCCATGCACACATGTTTTCCAACCCCATCAAGCACATAGACAACTCTAGCATCACTCTCAACGAGATGGTTAACCAATGGATTCTACCATAACTGACCAAGCCTACTCTTTTACCTCTTGTGTGGACATTAACTAGTTGCATCCACATGGGGATACGTAGCAACCCACTTGGGATATCTCTATCCCTTTAAGCCACCAATCAATTCATGTTGGGGTGCATAGGACCATGTGTCGCACCTCCCTTGAGTAAATCCATGCATGAGTATTGTTTTCTATGTCTTTATTAATTTCAAAGATTTGGCAGCGGCAACATATTTTCTATCTTAACAATCGAGGTGAAAATTAGTTCTCACACATCCACTTCATCTAATTTTGGGAATGACGCCTCATTAACACTGCTGGAAAGAGAACAATTTCCTCAATTCAGAATAAAAGCGGAAGTTACTTGCAAGAATCAGCACACAAATCAGCATTAATGTGATTATGACAAAAAAACCTCCATCATGTTGAATCCAATGGCCAGATTGGGGTAGGGTACAAGCCAAGTCAACAAAAAGATGGGACAATTACTTTGCATGCATGAATAGACAAGTGTCAATATGGATTCATTCGGTTAAGAAACACCCCCTCCTTCCACTTCCTCGCCTCTTTTCTTCGTGTTCCATATACTCCTTCACTACTGCTACAACACAAACCTTCACTAGTCCCCACATTCTAGTCCACAAGAAGAATCCATCATCATTACCACTAATTCAAGTATGTCTTCATCAAGCAAAGCTAAACCCCGATCAAAAACTAAGGTCATGAAAGAACAACTACTTCTTGATATTGTACTCCCTTTGAAGTCCTATTTGAAGGCCTTCCATTCAAAAAGGTACCCCTACTTAAGTGTGTTGAATATAACATCTGCAACCCCCACCATTCACCCAAACTTTAGGTCAACAGATTCACAGAGGTTATTTGGTGCAACGATGGCACTAAAAAAATGATAACACGAGAGTGGGCACAACCCTTGAAGAGATATGGGACCCTATCCCTCCTTAAATTTTCACACTTTATTCAATCCCAAGCCATGCAGTCATGTGTTTGATTCCTCCTCGCCATAGTACAAGGTAGATACCTTTGGTGTGACAAGTCGTATCTCATTCACAAGGCCATTACACATAAGGTCTTCGGTCTTCCAACTTTCAAAAAAAATCCAACAAATATTCTTAAGGCCAAGAATGCACTGCTGGAGGAGGTGTATTCTAAATATGGCACACAAAGAGGAAAATGTGGCATTCTCATCCCTACAATCAATGATTTAGTGGTCAGGTTTTCAACTTAGCTACTTGCATGCAAGCTTATTTGCAAGTGCAAAAAAGACAAATGTCTAATTCAGGTCGTTCTCATGGCCGAGTGTTGCATAGAGTGGAATAAAATGGTTTGGGCCCTGTACTTATTTAAATAATTTTTCATTGACTTCTTGAATGCTCAATATGAGGTGAAGGAATTTCATTACAGTTAGTTCCTTTTATTACTGGGCATGGCACTCTGGAAGCCACCCCCCGAGTTTTAAATAAATATGGCTACTACCCCCTCCTTTCTAGCTCCTTGGTTCTTATCGCTCTAGCATTCCAAGGATGTCAAGGAGTAGGATACCATTTCTAAAGCATTCAAGCAATGGTACACCTAGTTGATCAATGCTTCTGCCAAAAGATTCTGCATCCCATCCCATATCTTCAATAGGTATGAGCATCACCTTAGATTCACATGCAATTTCCATAATGTTATGAACTTTCCCCATGCAACTACTGTTGAAACAAAATTTGTGCTTCCTTTATATATTACTAAGAGGGATATTATAGTGGGATTTGAACAGTGGTCAGCCAAAGACCAGCCTCCTTTCTCAAATATACATTCTCAATTTGAAATCAGGACAAATAATTTCTAGGACCAACCCAAGATTGTGCCCAAGCAAGATAACACAGCAATAGAGCCCATGCATATAGAATCTCCCAACTCAGTTGCATGTTCTGAGAATGCAAGTGGGTCTGATGTAGACCCTACCACAGCTAAAAAGAGAAATCAGGTGTCCAATACCCATACCCCATCTCAGATAAACATTTACTCTAGCTCTGAACACAATCCTTCACCTCTGTCGCGACAAACCCCAGTTGTATAAGAAGCCACCTTTTTTGCACCTCTGTCAAAACCCTACTCTAGGGCTAGTAAACATCGGTGTACAACATCACATAAGAATACCAAGGAGGGTTATCCCACTCAAAGCCGACATGTTGCAAAATTGATGAAATATATTTGCACATAGTTATCCAAACAACAAGCCTCCCATAATGAAATGATCAAGAAGATGCATATTTTGGGCCAACATTTTACTCTACCCTCCTTACCATAATATCCCTCTTCATCTAATCCATCCATTGAGGTTCTAGGAGATTTTCCTTTCCGATTGCTCAGTGTCGATCCACTCACAGTCATCCTTTTAGTCTCAGCCATAATTGAAATGGATTTGTCATAGGTCCCTATAATGGATATCCTGAAATTTATCACTTCCATGGTCCATGAGCTCAGAGAAAGCCAGCAATCCAGCAACTAGGAACATGCCCAATTACGCCTCCACTATGAGCAATAACTTTCCATTCATGATGCCACGCGATCCCAATTACAATAGGAATCCTACGCACGTTAGGAAGTTAAAGAGGCTTGGAAAAATTTACAAGAATTACACATGGATGAAGTGGTCATGCATGCAGAAACTTAGGGAAAATATGTAGTCATTCTCAGTGACCACACTGACATGGTCACTGCTCTCAACGAATCCTACTCCTAGGTTTCTCAATAGGCACCGATGTATTCGGATCTTCCAGCTCTGTAGAAAATGAAAGCGATCTTCGAGCATGTTTAGAATCTACAGTCCAAGAATATCAAACTTCAAGACTGACTACAACAAATCATGTCAGAGGAGACCTCCCTCCAGCAACAGATCGCTCATGCCATAACATCCATTTGGAAAATTTGAGACCATTACCAAGGGTTCGTTGAGCTATTCACTTATAGCTTCAACTTGTGGGATCATTTACAGATCCCTCTCAAGTTCACTACTCTCTATGATTGGAATTGTGGAGAAGAGGTTGAGGTCGCACAGCAGAAATGGGGCATGGGTTCTTTACCTCCCAAAGAGTGCATCATTGAAATGCATACCATTGCCACAAGAATGAAGGAGATCACTACATCTAGGGCTGAATAGCATAATATGAAAGAGTTGATCACTTCGATGGTCGATAATTCCTCAGTCTGGTATACTCAGCTCTCTGACATACAATTTTTCGTTGGCCCCCTCGTCAATAAACTCAACATCATAGACCCGACCACCTCTCAGGTCATAACCATAGATGTCGAGGTAGCTATTCATATTTCAAAGGATATCCAAGACCAATTGAATGAGCTTGAGCGCTAATATAAGGACTTTGTGGAGGAATTCAAAAGCATTGTGCCATTTGTTGTGTCGGTCATTCCATAAAGCAGTTGGCTCGAGGACGAGACAAATAATAGTGATGGGGGCCTATTAGCACCCAAAGTCTTGGGTTCAGTTTTGTGTGTGCGTATGAACAAAGTTGTGCATGCTCATTCCATAGTTTTGTGTGTGCCTAAGATAATGTGTGAGGAATGACAAAGAGTGCACATCGAACTAATTTTTGACAGTGTGCAATAGGCCTAAAAGAGTATTGAATGCATGTCGATCCAAGTTTCGATGCGCACTATAAATCAAGAAGACTCACATCGAAATAAAGAAAATAATTAATGGGAAATCCTCACAAATGATTAATACCAGTGGCACAAGGGATCATGGAGCTGAAAAAAGATGAGATGGCAGGAAATTTAAGATTGCTTTGATTCCTTAAGGGTACGTGGACTACAAGCAGGTGCCAGAAGC
>CBVK0102619373.1:0-16960 GCA_900067695.1 Picea abies
CTTAGGAATGTCATATTTTACAAAGACATTTTCCCTAGAATGTGATGCCTCTGGCCGAGGTCTTGGCACTATATTGATGTAAGAAGGTATCCCCCTAGCATTCACCAATAAACAATTATGTGAACGCAACTTGGGTAAATCTAAATATGAGAAAGAAATGATGGCCATCCTACATGTTGTAGAGACCTAGCACCCATACCTCCTCAGGAAATGTTTCCATATTAAGATTGACCATCACAATTTGAATTACTTTCTTGAACAATGGTTATCCTCACCGAAGCTACATAAGTGGGCCACCAAGTTACTAGGGTATGACTATGATATTATCTATAAGAAAGGTAAATAAAATGTGTTTGTTGATACCTTATCTCGGCAATTTGAGGACAATGGATCCCTTGTTTTCCTTATATTTACCAGTTCCAGAATGGTTGGAGGATGCTCGTACTAAATGGGTTGCAAATGAAACTACTCGTCAACTAATCTAAAGACTTCAAGATGATCCCAACCCTCCTAAGGGGTATACATGGTAGCTCGATATATTGCGATATAAAGGATGCATTGTTTTGGTAAATAATTCAACCTTAAAACAAAGAATATTAGAGGAATTTCATTCATCACCTACAATTCAACCTTAAAACAAAGAATATTAGAGGAATTTCATTCATCACCTACAGTTGGTCACTCTAGATTCATAAAACATATGAGTGAACTAAGCGCTCATTATTTTGGGAGGGGATGAAAAATAACGTTCATGATTTTGTTGCCACGTGTGACACATGCCAAATACATAAAGAAAAGATAGTAAAGACATCAGGGGAACTCCAACCGCTTCCAATACCTACACACATTTGGGCATACATCAGTATGGATTTTATCGTGGGACTTCCAAGGGTAGGAAACAAATCTGTTATCATGGTGGTAGTTGACCTTATATCCAAGTATGCTCCTTAGTTTTCCAATTATTTCTTGATTAAATTTTTAAGCTACATGGCATGCCCACTTCCATTGTATCAAATTGCGACCCTACTTTTATTAGCAAATTTTTGTAGGAACTATTTAAACTAAAGGGTACCCAGCTAAAGATGAGCACATCATATCAACATATCGTCAAACTAAAAATAGTCAAAAAGTGCCTTGAAACCTATTTATGATTATTCACCTCTAAAAAGTTACACCAATGGGTATAATGGATTCCCCTTACAGAATGGTGGTACAATACCTCTGGTCATGGCACTAACAAAATGACCCCATTTGACGCAGTTTATGGAAAGAGACTCTTTTCAAGAAATTCATACTTAACAATCACTTCAAATATTCAAGCAATGGATCATACACTCCATACTAGAGAAGTTATTCTTTGCATACTAAAGGACAACCTAGTAATGGCCCAAAACCAAATGAAGCAACAAGTAGACCAGCATTGCTTAGAATGGTCCTTTGCAACAAGGTATATGGTGTTTCTCAAACTTCAACCATATAAACAAACATCACTAAAAGACAAAAGACCTCAAAATTTAGCACCGAAGTTCTATGGACCATATGAAATACTTCAGCACATTGGACAATTGGATTACAAACTGGCTCTTCCATCCCACTCTATGATTCATCCATTCTTTCATATGCCCTATTTAAAAAAGGTCATAGGATCGAAGTGCAAGGTGCAAACAAGCCTATCAAAAATTGATGAACAAGTCTCTATCTGGCTTCAGCCAACAATAATTTTAGATACTAGAGAGCGTCAATTACGTCATCACATAATCCATGAAGTATTGATCCAGTGGAAAGACATACCACCTGAATATGAAACATGGAAATCAACCTCAATTTTGTAGCAATTTCCTCATCTTCAACCTTAAGGACAATGTTGTTTTTTAATGGGGAGGACATGTTAGGGTCCTACCCTAACCTCCCTACTTTGGGTGACATAGTATTTATTTAGTTATTGTATACATCCATACTTCTTTAATAAGTCTAACCAATAGTTATTCAATATAATAGTTAGTTATCATATGTGGCCATACTCCTTGAATAAGTCCAACGAATAGTAATAGTTAGTTATTCAATCCAAACAAGGTCCACTTTACAAGGAACATTAGGTAGTTAGTACCCATTTATGATGGGACCACAACTAGTTAGGGTTTTTTCTATGTAAAATCTATTTAAAGAGATAAGAGTCCGTATAATATGTTGTCTTGTGTCATCTATTTGGAGCTCTTCTCAGTGGAAGGTCGCCCCACCTTAAGAGGCAAGTGAACACTAGATTCTTCTTTTCATTACTAATATTCAAGGGTCTCTTTGCAGTTTCTATATTATTCTCTCATGTTCTTGGTTGATTTGCAATTATATTCTTTGTATACTTGGTTATAATTTAGTATTCAAGGGTTAAGGAACACCGGAATTTCATAAAGGTATTTCCACTAGGAAAAGATGGCATAGATGTTGATGAAGTTTGTGAGGAGTTTCACTCTATGTTGCATATCCAAGCCAAGAAATTAAAATTTGGGAAATTACATTATACTTTCATTCCCTAGTAGGCCATGGTAGTTAGTTTTGATGGATCTCCTTGGACTAGTCTACTGACAACCATCAAGGGAAATGGATATCTTATGGTTATTATGGATTTCTTCATTAAAATGGTCATGGTGATACCATGAAAGTACTTGGTTTTAGTGCAACAAGAAGAAAATTTGATCATCAAGAAGGTATTAGTGCATTTTGTCTTATAACTATCAATAATTTCTAACTATAACAACAAGTTCCTTAGATACTATTAGATAACATTATGGGGATTTATGGACACTAAGATAAAGAGGAGTATTAGGTTTTTCCCTTGGAAAAATGGTCAAACAAATGTAGTAAATTGCACCATAGTTCAAATTATTTTCATCCTTAATCATAGGCACCACCCAAGAACATGGAATCACTATAACCATAAGCCAATTTTTTGACCTAAAAGTTGACTTATTTAGGTTGACTTATTTAGGTTAAGAAAAGTAACATGTTGTGGAAAGAGATGATCACTAACATTCAAATAAAGATAAGAGATGAACATGTTATGGAAATGGATGAACATAGGTTATGTAAAAGATGGATTTGGGAAATTGCAATGAGGATTTCCAAATTCAAAGCATAAGCATATACCTCATTAAGTTGGTATTTTATTAATGATTTAAATTGTAAGTATTATGTAGAAGGGGTGGTTGACCCTTCTTCTCCATATCACAAGCTAGGATTATTGTGAGAAATATAAAAAAAAATAGACAATTAGGATCATAGAGATTATATGATTTCATTAAATATTGCAATTAGAATAGAGAAGAGTCAATCAACCCTCACCCATGCTATTTGTAGTCATTAATTTAATTATATGATCGCTATGATTCTAATCCTAATTATATTATTTATTTTCACTGGTCTAGATCGATTAGTATCACTAGTATAGATATTATCTTTATAGTTGTTCACTTAATTCATGTGTATTTTTGGCACAAAATTGGAGACCATGGTTCTTGGAGGTTACCAACAAAGATGTCGTTGTATTCTAGTTGCACTGGAATATTCAACCTTCCACAAGGGCAGGAGTTCTCACCCTAAGAGAAACCAAGACTTGTGTGATAAAGTGAGTTAAAGAGGACACACTATCAAGTCCAGTGCATTACAGTACAATTCCATACTTAAAGGTAAATATATCATAACATTAAAAATATTAGACCAATAAAGGAATTGAACAATTTGTGTTGCACAACATTAAAGTAAACACATACATCAAGAAGCTTGTTTAAACAGTAACACAACTACCAGTTATGTAGAAAAACAAATATTACACAATAAAGAACCCATGTTTTCATCCACATAATGACAATTGTTTGGGTGCTCGAATAATCCAGCATATATTAGATTATCACAACTAATCATGCATGGAAGAAATACCTTGATATCAAGACTTATACAAGTGAATCGGTAATTTTGTATTTGACCTCGACTATCAAACTCTGCACAGTTGCAGTTCCTACTCAATAATGCTCATTAAGAAAAAAAACAAAAACCCCACAACAACAGCATAACCAATGGAAAACCCGAAATAGAAACTTAGAACAAAACCCCAAACCATTACATAACTACATGATTTATAAATTTTCCTTGGGGCTTATTGTCTTCTTGATTTCGTTGTTACACTTTCTTGATTCTGTATCCTTCTGGAATGCACTCGAACTTTTCATATCTTTCCGCTACTTTTCCTAGCTGACTCATCACTCTTTTTCCTTGTTGGCGCAGTGGCAATTAGCTTTTCACCACTTGGATCCACTATAGGTGTGCTATATTGTTCCACAAAACATTTATACATCCGCAAAACTTGTAATTCTTCAAAATGAAGGGCCCAATAGTCCCCAACCACAATCCTTGACTCATCCTGAGTCAACCTTCTACTGGCATGTTGTGGTTGCCTTCAAATGAAGGTCCCAACTTCGGAACAATGGCAAGGGCTTGCTCATGAAAAATGTTATATTGCTCAATTGTGTCTTGCCATTTCTGCACCAGAATAAAATATCCCACGACAAACTCTTGTGCTACATTTATGTCGAGCTATGTGGGTTTGGTAGTCATCAATGTCTTCCACTATGTTTCAGCTAGAGAGTCCAACTGCTGAAGCGGAATGTACTCTTCTTGAAATGTAGGCATAAACTTCTAGACTATTGTATTCATAACTCTGTTAACTTCATCCATCACATCCAAGAATTCATCCTCATCTTGGATTTCAGCAAATTTAGTCAATTTCTCTATAGGGTTAGCAATGGCTTGGGATTCCACATGCATCTGTTTAAGCCGCATGTGCAGCTCTTCGAAAGGGTTACTACATTAATCCAACAAGCTAACCCAGTTCGTGACCATGTCAAAAAATCGACGACACTCCTTGGTCCTGGTATGAAGTGAGGACTTAACATTGGCTCCCTCTTCGACTGCATCTTCAAACTTATGGAGGATATCGGTGGTAGACAAAGTGAACAGATGGATGGGGTCGTGTACATAAATTCACAAAGAGCTGACTAGGCACCAGGAATGAGGATATAGTTAGTGCGATGGAAATAAAATAATATCGATTTGTCGGCCAAAGGTGTGCTTATAAGAATAATGCATAGGGTGACATGATGGACATGCATTGAATATTACAAGGTGACAAGAGTGGGAATTAACGTCGACTCAATCCCTCGAACGAGGTAAAATCCATGACATGATTTGGGAAAATAAATGCATAACCGAAAAGTTGGCAATGGGAAAGTAAATCAACTCTGGAAAGTAATGAGTCAGTGAGTGGTGAACCAGAAAAAGGATGGATAGATGTTAATATTTAAGTGACTATGACAAGAAAAGGCATAATGATGGGTAAAAGGGTACTAACAGATTTTAACAACCCATGTGATGACACAAGGGCATAAAATTCAAATTTCAACAACATTAAGCATGAGATGATGTGACTGCGGCCTCCCGACCACAAATTGAATATCTAGGTTGGAAGCCTTGGACAAGACAATGAAGCAATAAGACACATAAACACAAAACACGTCACCATTTATTAACAGAAAACAAAATAGATACATAAATGGAAATCCTACTTACTGACACACTCCTAGAACCAGGAGCGTAACAAAATTGTAATTATGCATTAGCTAGGTATGGATTCAGGTGTGCACCATTCACCCAGCCATGTCGAAGAATTCCATCGATTTACACTAATTTGACAGCTCCAGATTCACTGGTTTCTGTAACTATAAAAGGACCAAGCCAGTGCATTTGGAGCTTTCCTGGATGTTTCTAATACTTGTTGTCATATAAGAGAAGGAATTCACCTTGCACAAATGATTTATGCTTTATATGTTGATCGTGTCAAGCCTTTTTCTAGTCTTTCTCCATAGTCTGATGAGAATCGGCTAGGAACCTATCTTTCTTAAGTTCCAGTAGTTCCTCCACCCACACAATAATGGATTCATCCTTGGTCATCTTGGTAACTTGTGCAATGAATATACTTGGAGTGAGAAACTTAGCTAGAACAACTACTTCTCGGCCATATACCAGTTGAAATAGGGTATACCAGTTTAATCACTTTTTTGTAGACCTATACACCCATAACACGGCTGGAACTTGCTCCTCCCAGTCATCTCAATTTTCTCAAAAAACCTTAGTTATCCCCATATCCAATATTTTAATAAATGCTTCCACTGTTTCGTTAGCCTGTGAATAGTAAGGACTACTCTTATGATGCTAAATCAAAAATTATCTAGTAATGGTCGTTATAGTTTCACTGAGAAAGTGGGTTCCTAGGTCATTGGTTAAGCTTTGAGGGAAACCAAACCTAGTAATAACATTCTCAAAAATAATTTGTGTTGTTGTGGCCATAGAACAATCTCGAACAACCTCTGCTTTAGCCCAGTGAGTTAGGTAGTCAATTGTGGTAATTATGTATCTGGCCTTTGAATGTTTGATTGGAGGATTTATCGGACCGGTGAAATCAACAACCCATTTTTCAAAAGCTTGTAGTGTGCAAACAAGGTGCAAAGGCAAACTCATCATGATGTGATGGTTTCCCACTCTCTGACATACATCGCAAGCTCAAGCATATTCCTTAGCATCTTTAAACATCTTAGGCCACCTTAGTCCTTCTTGTAAGATCTTTCTATAGGTTTCCTTTCCGCCAACGTGTCCTCCATCAATTTCACTATGACATTCCCATAGAATATTCAGTCTTTCATGGTCGAGCACACAACACCTCAAGATATTATCCAATCCCAATTTGTAGAGATGGTATGCAATCAATCGATAATCCATTGTGTGAACCACTAGGTGCCTCTTTTATGTTGTGGAATATCCTTTCGACCTAGTACCAGTAGTCAAGAATAGGGAAATGTCTAACAAATAATCAAGAGTGGCCTCAATACAGAATAGATCTGCATATGGGAGTTGGTCATCTACAGGTCCACCACTTTCTCTGGACTCTAGGCAAGACAAGTGATCTAGCCCGACATTTAACTTTCCAAGCTTAACAATGACCTCAAAAGAGAACTCCTAAAAAAACAGCAACCACCTGCAAATGTGACTTTCTAACACAAGTGTGTTCACCAAATAATTCAAAGCATAATGGTCAGTAAAAAACTTAAAATGACTTCTAATAAAATAATGCCTAAACTTTTGTAAATCATACACCATATCCAAACCTTCCCTTTTGGTTGTGGTGTAGTTGTGTTCAACTTGGGAAAGTTTGTGAATGGTAAAGTATATAAGATGGTCCAAGTTTCCTTCCCATGGTTGCACAAGAATATCATCGAGTGCAACTGCAAAGGCATCAATATGTACATGAAATTCAATTTTCCAATTAGGATAAGTCATAATGGGTGCAATGCTCAACTTCTCTTTTAGTAGGTCAAATGCTTTATCATGGCTATGATTCCAATGAAACCCTTCGGATTTCTTGAGAAGTTGTTCCAAACGTGTTTTTATGCTTGTGTAACCCCTTATAAATCAACAGCAATATCCAGTATTTCTCAGGGTCGTGCGGAACTGCTTGATAGAGATAGGGGGAGGAATATTAAGAATAATTGAAATTTTCATCAGATCTACCAACACTACTTCCCTACAAACAATATGACCTAGAAGATTCCCAAATGGGACACAAAAAATACACTTTCTCATATTAAGGTAAATTTGTAGTTGTCTACAGTGATCCAACATCAATCGTAATAACCCAATGTGCTATTTAAGTAAGTTGTATACAATCCAATCTTCCAAGTATACTTCAAGGAACTTATAAATGAAATCGTGGAATGATGCAATCAATATCTAAGAAAATATTGTTGGGGAATTCTTAAACTCGAAAGGCATAACATTGTAGGCAAATGATACCCACTCAATAATCAAAGTAGTCTTCTTCCTATCTTCCTCAGTGATTCTAACCTGGTGATATCCGAAGAACCCGTCTGTAAAGGAATATTCCTCATTTCTCGCTACTTTATCCAATACCTCATTTCTAAATGGGGTAGGAAAATTGTCATGTACACAAGAAGCATTCAGGCTTCGGCAATCCACACAAACTCATATATTATTCATACCTTTGTTGGTTTGTATCATGATAGGACTGATCCATTCAGCTTTATCGACATGGAAAATCCACCTAGTTGTGAGCATCCTATTAATATCCTTCTTCACTTTCTCTTTGACTCTGGAATTTAGTCGATATGGTCTATGCTTGAATGGTCTTTATTCAGGATTTAACTTTATCCTCGTCTCCTTTAAATCTCCCTTAATACCTTTTAATTATAAAAAAATTGTAGGAAACATATCCTCATACTCCTGCAATAGACCCTGTATCTCTGTCATAGTTTGTTCATTAAATAGTATCCAATGGATGATAGCTTAGGATGATCATCAGTTCCTATATTGGCTTTCTTCAACTTCAAGGTTTTGGTATAGGAACTACTAATAGCCTCTGAGATGGTATATGTAACCTCCCTAGTCCCTTCGAATTCCTGAAATGTCAAATTCCTAAGTTCCTCAAGGTCATCGGGATCTTCTAGGTCTCTATCAATAGTAAGACAGAACGTGGGTAGTCGAGCAAGAGATGGGTAAAGGATATGATGAATGAGGTACTCATGTTCAGAATAGATAGTAGGAGGATGTATAGTCTTAACTTCATCAACAAAAATTATTTTCTTAATATGTTGTAAAGCTAGAGTGATTTTAGGGGACTTACCTACGAATAAGAAGTCTTGATAGAATTGTTGTTGAAGGATGTGCCAGCAACCCGTTTGGCAACAAGATTCCTCAAGTATATACCAAGCAGTTGGAATTTGTCCCAAGGAATGAATAAACCGATGCACCCACAATTGAGAAGGTAGTTTCACAACTTCCCATACCTTAAAATAGTGCGCAACATGCTCCCTCAGATCTGAAATCCCATCATATAATTAAAAAATGGATTGTTCCATATTCAATGAAGTAACTTGTGAAGGGGAAATAAAGACATGTTGTATGGCATGCTTTGCTTTGTCCCAGGAAGATAAAGTACCCTTTTGAGTGGCCCACCATCTTGTTGAACAGGATCTTAATGCAACATCAAGTACAGGAATTATTTTCTTTGGCGCAACTTTATCCTCTAACTCAACCAGAAAGATACATAAATATGAAGTGTCATCGTAGACATGGTAGTCTCTAACATTTGACCCAATCCACCTGAACTCTTTGATAGTCGTGAAACTTCATGATAAGTTCTCATATATTCCCTATTGCCAATTTTCAAAAGCGACCTCAGAATATCCACCTACAGATTGAATAATGCGCTAACTTACCGAGCCATTTGTAGTTGAGTTTATGTAATTTGCTCAATTCCTTGTAGTCAAAGTATAAAGGTAATCCAATGCATCCTCTTCCATATTCCCCTCTACCAGATACATATAGATAGGACCTCGATAGGGATCTAGTAGTGGGGTCAATTTCATACCATCTGCTTCAAAGGTCATGAGTTCCTTCTTAATATCTATAATAGTGTAAATCTCATAAGCCCAGTCGATACCCAAAAGAGTCGGGTATGGGTACTTCTCGCCCATGATTTCTATAACCTTGAAGTCATCCATTGTCTTGACTCCATCTAAGTCTACTTCGACATTATACATCCATCCAACAGGATAGTTACAATATTGATTAGCCATCTGCAACTGAATGGGAATATAGACAAGCTTGGGCTCACCCATGTATTCCTATGTTTTATTCGGTAATATGTTGACGGTAGACCCCAGATCTAGCATAACATCACTATTCTCATAGCCATCAATGTGAGCTTTTAGCTTAAATTCCCTTCCAGATCTCTTCTTCCTTTTCTAAATCCGACTAGTATTTCATTCTGGAAGGTTATCAACAATCAACTCCTCAGTGCTCACATCATTCTGTATAGTCCACTTAAGTGTGTTCTGCAACTCTTTAGTGAGTCGTTCGTCATCCAAAATATCATAAAGTAAGTGGAACCACAATTCAATAGTCGACTAGAATATCGCTAGAGGATCTTTCTTAGCCACATAATTTTTCATGAGATTAGAGTGAGGATCACGAATCGAGTCTGCGGGTATCGGTATTGCAGGATTAGAAACCCATTGGAATATCTCAACAATGTCCTTAAAGAACTGTTTTTTCATAAGTGGGTTATATGTAACATCTTTAGGTACTGCCTTACAAATATTTCTTTAAGTTGATTTATCAACATCGACACCAGTCCTTGTTCCTCCTCTAGTAATAATATTAATATTGGGCACTTTTTCTTCAGTGCTAGATTGGGGCTCTGAATTTATCAAATTGGTGCCTCACTATCTAGTGTGATCCTCCCACTTTGTGATCAATTCAGGGTAATACTCGGTGGCATGGGTCTTGTTCCTACAGTTGGCACACGAAGGACATCTTAGAAGAGGACAATATCTAGCGAGATGTCCCTGCTCATCACAATTATAACACCGAGTTACCCTCTTATGTGAGTTCGTCCACCTCTGAACCCTCCACCACGTCTACATCCTCCTCCAAATCCTTGAGGAGCTTCATCAACCCTAAATGCAAACAAATCTAATTTGTTTGCAAGAGCATCTAGAGCACGACATTGTTTGGTGGTGCGAGTAGGTGACCCATAGAACTCACACTAGACTATGTTTGGGACATGAGTGTACTTTTTGAGGATTGGGAAATGCTAAGGGGAATGCCCGTGGCTTTGAAAATTTTCACTATAGCTATTATTCTAATTACCCTGATGATTGGGAAGGCATGGTGCTACACAAGGCCATGGAATGGTGTTGTGGCTGCGACTTGTGCAACTCCTCCAAATAGTCCTATTGGTGGAGGTGCCATGGCTTGTGGGGGAGTCCCACACCCCTCAATCTGGGACATTCCTTCATTGTATACCCCTCAGTGTAGAAACTATTACACCAAACTTAAGGGCGGGCTGCTCTAGGAATGTTCGATTCTTGAATCTCATCATTCAAGGTAGGCAATTGCGTAATATTATAGTCATCGGGTGGTATTATTACCTGCAAGCTGCCAGGATATCCCTCCATCATCTCAATTTTCACAGCTTGTTATAGGGCTTCCCCCAATGTATTTATCCATTGCTAGGTTATTGGAATTTGAGTTAATGGTAAAAGTAACTGAATGAACCATTCTCGTTGGTGGTTTTTATGAATGGGGTTGTCCAATTTCCCTATCACATATTTGAATCTTTGGTTATACTCCCAGGTAAATTTCCCATCTCTCTATTTGATTTCCTGCAATTCAGAAAGATTTGTTGCTTGGATTGGGGTAGTTTAAATTCAGCTATTAATTTTTGTTTGAATTTTGGTAAAGGAAATGGTTGCCCCTAGCAATTCCTTGTTCGATGGATTTCATATACCATTTTGATGCCTGACCCTTTAACGTGGTCTGAAAATCAACTAGTTTATTAGCATCCAAATTTCCATGAGACCACCAGATGGCCTCGCAAAGGAACCAATGTTTTTCAACACCCTCATCCCCCTTACCCCAAAATTATGGGTGTCAGGTGAGGGATCTAGCATGTTGCTGCGCCATGGGAGGACTTGGAGAGCCTATCAAGATAAATATTAATAGTTTTGGTTGTGATAACACTAAATAACTTTCCATACTACTGTTATTGGTACCACTCAAACTGGTTTGATTAGAGTGAGTAGAAATAACAAAAATTATGGGAGAATGTATTGTAGAATTTACCGGACTGGAAGATTACGTCGAGGGACTGGGCAATCCAAGGTTGGTTCCTGCATCTTTAGGATGCCATTATTTAACTTAGGGGTTGCATTAGGAGGCCATATCCTATTAGGTCATGTAGTGTACTTCACATCTTCGAGTGTTGCAAGAGTTGGTTCTCCCTTAACTTCTATAGAGGTTACAGCTGAGTCTTATTCCTCGGTGTTGACTCTGATCTTGATTATTTCTTCCAAATTTTCTCCATCTCATATACTCTCTCCGTAAATCTCATATTTCTCTCCAAACTTCTCCTTCAACCATTGGTTGGCCATCCATCCACGTAATTGTAACTCTTTCAACTTCTCTAACTCTCTTTTATGAATCTTCTCAAGGTTGATCCCCTTGTGCAACTGATCAGGCCTCTTCATCAATTTTCGCATATGCTCTCGCTGCCTCTTTTCAATCCCTGCAGCCCTTTTTTGAGCCTAGTTTTCTCTAGCACTCTTATCACGATGACCCCTCATATCTCAAGAACTTCCATATCCTAACTCATGGATTCTCTTCTGAATAACCCACCCCTCATGCACAAAGGTTTTATTGTACCATTTCAACCAAAGGAATCAGTATCATTCCCTCTTCCACCCGCAAGATATTCATCCACAACGGAATTTATCTCAACAATATTCCTCAACCTCCCTCGTAATATACTTATTTTTCCTTTGAGAATGATAAGTGAATTTCTGCGGCAAATTCAATGGTGTATCCTTCCAAGGTAATTTGGACCCAAAAGTACACAGCTAGACAAATCTGGTGATCCAACTTGTGAAGAGAAGCTAGCTGCTCAATAGTCCAATTGAATATTTTCTTGATGCGATTTTTAAATTCTATCACTTCTTGCAACCAATCAAGCCACTGGTAAACCTCCTCTAGAAATCAGATCCATAAGATTTTGTAATAATCGTTGGTTGGTTTGGAATAAAATATCGTGTCCTTCACATCCCTCGCCCCTTTCTGTCGTAACTTAGTTTCTTGAAATATGAACTTGTCACACCTTCATTCCCACCATTTTTCAATGTCAAACTTAAATATGCAATGATGCATCCTCTAAAAACTCACTCAAAAGTCAGGTCCTAGCAATGGAACCATTTGCTGAAAAAAAATTGGAGACTGGGGTTCTCATAGGTTACCAAAAAAGGTATCTTTGTAGTCTAGTTGCGCTGGCATATTCAACCTTCTGCAAGGGAAGAAGGTCTCACCCAAAGCACTATTGATACTTGTGTGATAATACGAGTTAAAGAGGACACACCATCAAGTCCATCACATTATAATACAATTCCATACTTAAAGGTAAAGATATCATAATATTAAAAGGCTTAGACTAGTAAAATCTTTGAATAGTATGTGTTGCACAGCATTAAAGTAAGCACATACATAAAGAATCTTGTTTAAACAGTAACACAACTAGTAGTTATGAAAAAAAACAAAGATTATACAGGAAAGAACCCATGCATTCATCTACATAATGACAATTTTTTGGGTGCCCGAATAATCCAACATATATTAGCTTATCACAATTGATCATGCATGGAATAAATCCCTTGATATAAAGACTTATTCAATTGAACCAGTAATGATGTATCCGATGTCGACTCTCAAACTCTGTGCAATTGCAATTCCTTCTCAATAATGCTCATTAACAACAAAACCCAAAAACTCCACAACAACAGCAAAACCAATGGAAAACTCGGAACAGAAACTTAGAACATAACCCCAACCCATTACATAAATCCATTCTTTATAACTTTTCCATGGGGCTTATTGGCTTCTTCATTCTGTTGTTACACTTTCTTGGTGTTGTGTCCTACTGGAATGTGCTCAAACATTCCAAATCTTTCTGCCTCTTTTCCTAGCTGACTTGTCACTCTTTTTCCTTATTGGTCCAGTAGCAATTAGGTTTTCACCACTTGGATCCACTGTTGGTGTGCTATATTTTTTATGGGGGGGAATCCCCCTAATCTGGTTCTAGCGACTATGCAAAGCCTTGACACCTTAAAAGATAGAATTTCTTCTATTCTACCCAAATCCAACAAGACCTAACGATAATTAAGGGAAGGGAGAGAGGATCGAATTATGTATCTTAACTCCTTCCGTCTGTAGTAAATCTCTTCCTGTCATTGTTCATTCCACGTTGTAGGCCTCCTCCCAATGTTGGCTTGAAACAAATTTAAAGAACATGATATGACAACATATGCATAACTACCAAGATCATCTAAAGGGTTATATATTCATGAAAACCATCCATAAATATAAACATAAATACATAAAGATCTGGGACAAGAATTTTCTCTTTTATTGATAACAAGATTGGAAGTTACAACCTGAATCTTACCAATTTCACTCCACGAACCTCGTCTGGGTTCCTCTACTTTGACTCCAAGTGCACCATTCCCAATGTGATATCCTCAAAACCAACATGCCAATATAGAGAAAAGGGATGGATTATATAAGGAGGATGAAAGGGTTGGGAATGTTGAGGGTGAAAACTCATAATACAATGCAGGGCTTGGAATGATAGAGAGAGAAATTTTGTCAGAGTTCACTTTCCTCTTCTTTCATATATCCAAATGACCCCCCTAGGGCCCTTTTATATGGAGAAAAGATATTTAATATGTTTTCAGAAGGGATACAGGAGGTAAAATGGTTGTGAAACCTAACATAGCTCGTAAAATCCGCCCAAAAGCACATAACTTTTTATTTTTTGCAATTTTTTAGAGTATACATGGGTTGTCAGGTATGCAGCTAGCATATGTACGCATATTTCATATGTAGCAGGGCACATACACCACAAAAAAAGATTTTTTTTAAGAGGAAACTCAGGAAAAATGGTTGGCAAATGTGTGAATGAGTAGGCCAATGTCAGAAATGCATAGTAGTGGCATTTTGAGCTATAACATATGCCCCCTAATGTGTGAGGTCAAAATAGCAACTGATGGTTGAAATACATTAAAACATATTTAATAAAGTGGGAAAGGCACTGAGTTGAGTGAGCCCATATGATTATTTGTGATTGTGTCATCTGCAAAAGAATAATAATAATCATCGAGGCGGGCATACCCATGCTCAGGACAAACTAAGCATGGCTTCCAATCAAGTACATTGCATATCCATGTCATATATAGTAATCATGGCTACATGACTAATGTGTATGCCAATACCAATTGTAGCCGCAAATAATACACAGTGGATCTACATCTCAAAATCATCATAAGATATACAAACACAATGTCATATGAATCTTTAGGAGGCATCAATGCTTGTAGTTGGAGATGATAACTCATAACTCAAGCCATATCTTCAAGTTCTTCATAACTCGGGTAGGAGTATAATAAGATTGTAAGACTCACTACCCTGAGGCCTTTGACAAGTCGTCACTGAAAGACTATAGGATCTTGAACATGAAGCAAGGGACTTCATTTATTATGAATGTGAACTTGACAGGACTCTAGGGATGGTTGACTCATGAAGGTCAAGAGACTTATCGTAGAATGGTCGACTAAAGTTGTAAGACTTTCCCTTGGACAAGAGCACGACATATGAAAAGACTCGGGTAGCATGTTATTGACATAATTATGTGGCACAAGAGGCACCACAAACTCTCCATATGTTTGGAAGAGTAACCAAATGGAGGAGGACACAGCTCTATGTAATGAGAACAACTTCCTAAGGCCATACTAAATCCCAGTGCTTTGTAGATCAAACTAAAGGATGTGCTCTTTCCAAGGGTGACTAGAATGCTTCTAGTAAAAGAAAATGGTTTTTTGTCCCCTCTTTTTGGAATGTTTGTTTTTTTGGTCTTTTTCATATATTTAACGAGCTTTAAAAGGAATAAAAGGATGTTACATTACAAAGGAGGAATGAGTGTCAAAGACAAGAAAACTAGTTCCAAGCACATGGAACACATTGATGCTCAATGCAAGGAGACATGTGCAGGATATGGATATTCAAGAAAACTCCTCCTTGTGTCAGGGTGTTAGATAGAAAAGGAAAAAAATCTCCAAGGCCTGTACCTAAGGAATTCTCTAAAAGTTTAGCAACAACAAAATGGAGCCAGCATTAGTCCAAGGATGCAAGAGTGAGACATGTAATGCGATTTCGGATTGACACAATGAGCCTCCTTCATTGTAAATTTTTATAAGCCCGAAGAAGGTAAGATCAGTGGTTTTTCAAGTTTAGATAGTCTAAGAAACTAATAAAGGTAGACTCCAGAGTGATATTTTTCGTAAGTTTAGTCTCTAGGGCCCGAAAAAGAATAAAATGACACCAAGGAGAACTCTTCTAGTCATTGGGGCCAAAGTATTCATTTTTCGTACATAGTCCAATCAGTCCGGAAAATGGTTAAACTTATACCGAAAGGATGTCTCTTCAAAACCATTTTAACGAGCGTGACAAAGATAAGATCACTCGACTATATTTTCAATTTTAAAGAGTCTGAAAAGATATTAACTATGGACTCCCTCGTCCTTTTTCATAAATTTAGTCCCTTGAACCAGAAAAAGTATAAAACATGACTTAGGAGAACTCTCCCGGTGAAACGTATCTCCTGAGGTGTACCTTTTTCCTGGATAATCTATTGGATGGGAAAAGGGTTAAACTTATGCCAAATAGATGTTCTTTTTGGACCAATGAATGAGTCTAAAAGAAACAAGGCCACTCAACGATCTTTTCTTGTTTATGGAGTCTAAAAAGGGCTTAAAGAAGACTCCAAGGGGTTTCCTTTTTCTTAAATAATCTCCAAGGCCCGAAAAAGAGATAAACCAAAACCAAGGAGAATGGCCCTTTTTCGCAAATTTAGTCCCTCAAGCCTGAAAAAGGGTTAAACTTATATCTGATAATACTCTCCTAGTGAACCATAGCTCATAGGGCGTACCTTTTTCATAAAATTATCCATTCGAACCGAAAAAGGGGTAAACTATCACCGTACAGATGTGCCTTCGAATTTTACTTTGACGAGCATGAAGGGAAACGAGATCGCTCGACGATATTTTCAATTTTAGAGAGTCTGAAAAGAGCTTAAAGAAGACTCCAGGGGGGCTCATTTTCTTATGTAATCTAAACGAAGATAAAAAGGATAAACAATCTCTCGCTAGAAGTTACTTTCATAGTTTAAGTGAGTGTTTGGGCTTCAAAATTTCATACAAATATCACTCATTACCATACATTTTTCACCTATGCTTCCATT